>VZUA01002857.1:0-14021 GCA_013401035.1 Horornis vulcanius | reverse complement strand
CAAGGGAAGGGGATGGCCCGGGTATCGATCATGCAGGATGGGGGCAAGGAAGGGTTGTTCAGAGGAGGCAGGAGGGGCAGCTGGAACTCCAGGTCTCTTTCTTCCCTCTCTGTGTCAGTAGGGAGTTCAGGCTGGGTTTGCACCCCTTTGCAGTGAGTCTGCTAAGCTGGCACAAGCCCAAATTGCACCTAAAATCAAGAGGGAGGAAGAAGTCTTAAAAAAATTAATAAAAAATAAATCAAGACACATAGGTATTCTTAGAGGATCAGAGATCCCAGGAGCTCTGCCCAAGCTGGGCAAGGTGCTCAGCTATAACAATTTAAACCACCTGCAAACCAGAGGCAAGTTGCAGAGCCATTAGGAAAATCAGGCCAGAGCAATGTCAGGCATTCCCTCAGGGCTGAGCCTGGGATTATCACTTCAGGCTGGCTTGTTCTGCATGCAGAGTCTACACTCTGCAATTAGAGCATAGGCAAGTTTAGAAAGCTCAGATGTGCAGATAAGCATTTAAGTGTGCTCACACTCACACACTGCAGCCCTCTTTTTAATCCAGGCTGCAGAGCAAAGGAAGAGATTTGCAAAAGTTAAAGCCATTGAACAATGTAGAAAGAACCGTACAGAAAAAGCCCAAGTGCCCACCAGCAAGTACTTTACATGACAGCAACCTGTGAGGAAGAGAAATGGTATTACTCAGTGCAGTGTAACAGGAGTTCAGTCTTTTAAAGCTGAGGGGGTAAAACTGTAGCATAATTACCCTTAAGAGTTACACCTTAAGATGAAAAAGATTTGTGACTCTTAGTCCTGTGCCAGCAAGATGTTTCCTCTGAAGGGTGTGACAAGGACCAGTTCATTATCAGTCACAAGGAGGCAGAGTCACACTGGCAGCAGCAGTCCCTGGAGGCTGAACTAAGCTGTGTTGGGTCCAAAGAGAAGCTTTCTGCTCGACAAACTTAGACAGGTGTGTGCCTGGAAGATTCCCAGCTCATCTCTAGCTCTGAAATGGCCAGATTTCTGTCAAACAGTGAGGAAAGGTTGGAGATCCAGCTGCTGGAAACAGATATGAAAATCCCAGGTAGCAATACAGCCAGGTGGAGAAAGCAGTACGAGAGACTGGCATTTCCTGGGAGACAGAAAGGACATTCCCATCCACAAATGATTTGGAGTAGAGCTGCCAAAAACAGCAGAGAAACTTCCATTCCCAGGCTAGCTGATCAGTCTTGGTAGGTTGAATTAATTTGCCTGAAACTAAGTAGCTGCAGGAATAAGAATTTCCAGCAACAGAACCACCTGGGGCAATTTTATATCTCTCTGCATCACAGACCTGCCCTTCATGCCTCATGCCTAAGGGCTGGCAGAACAGGACACGGCTCCCTGAGTAGATCTGGGGACTTGTGTCAGAGCTGTGCAGCTTCTTACTTCCACAGCACTGCCCTCAAGAAATCAACCAGCAAATAACTGCTGATCTGGGAGGCAGCTGGTAAAGTCTGCAGTGAAATCACATAAAATACAGCCAAATGTCCCTTTGATAGTCCCTGCTCTGCCTCAGCTCTTCATGTTTCTTATCCAACACCACAGTCCTGCAGAGAAAATCATGTTAATAAACCAAGTTTACTGAAGTTCAGCAAAGGGAGAAGCTGCCATCTCCCCAAGGGAAAGAAACTGCTTCCTTCTTTGTATATAGACTCTCCCAAACTGGACCTGAGTGCCGCCTTCTCACCATGTACCAAAATGTAGTTTATAAGCAGCCCTTACATGTAGCTATAAAAACAAGAACCCAGACAAGTTCACATGATGAACTGCTACCGAGACAAGTGAAAAACCCCAGCGCAGTGAGTGTCCCTCCTAGAGTGGCTGGGTTCATACTAGGGGTTTGAACTTGATCTTAAAATAAGAGAAAAAAAAAAAGAAAGCTTTGTGATTTTCTCCCCCCCCCTTAACAGGAAACTGTATGTTACTGCAAACCTTGTAAATTCCATACCCCAGCAAGTTGACGCCGGAGAATTCTTTCCATGTACAATTTGCGTGATTTAAGGAAAAAAAAAAATCAAATGCACATGGTTCACTATTATTCTCAGTTAAATGTGCGTGCAAAGCCTCTCCTTTAACTGCCTGTTAAAAAACACCCTGATTTTAACGAGCAGCTGTCATAATGTTAAACTGGGATTAGCAGTTCCCAAAAGCAGCCTCCCTCTGCAATCTACGCTCCTTTAGTCCTTCCCCGGAAGGCAATTCCTTTCTTCATACACCTGTCCAGGTGGGCTAGATTAAGTGAGAGGCACTTAGAGCACTACTTTGAAAGGCCCCAGGCATGGGGAGGAGATAACAAGAAGGGGAAGAGAGTGAGTTAATGAGTTGCAGAACAGCTCCTGTAATCTTCTTGAGGGTTCTTTCCTCATTCCACACCTGGATGGACTTCAAACTCCATCCACCTCTGCAAACGCACGGCTTGTAAAATTAAAACCCGAAGGACAGAGAAGGATGTTGACCTGGGGAGACAAAAGAGCTGCAGTTTCAGACATGAAGCCCTGCTTTTTTTGGTTTGTTGGTTTTGTTGGTTTTTTTTTTTTCAAGGGAAAAAAGCCAAGGATATGCTTGCCTGCCCTCTCCTACAAAACCTCCAGACTAAACTCATCATGATTAATTAAATGAAAGCAAGTTTTCTAGGCAACTGACTTGCAGCCCCTTCAAAACAGATCCTTTAATCAGAAACAACCACTGGGATAACAAAGAAAACACCTCCCCTCCCCCCATGTACATTTTCCAGCATAACCTCTGGTCCAGCAGAATCAACACCAAACCAACAACCACCCAGCAGGAATTTCCACAAGGAGGTTTCTGAAGAGTCCTCACGTGGATGTGAACACAGAGCAGACCTGGCCTCAGCAGCTGGTTGGAATCATCCACAGAGCTGGGAAATGAATGGTGAAGCACACCCTTGTGTCACAAATTCCTCCTGGCATCAGCAGGGGTACAGCATCTCTCTGCTCTTACATCTTGAACTGGTTGTATGTGGATGAAAGGGTTAATGATGCTTTCCTCTTTGTCTCCAGAATTCTCCCAGAACAGGTGTGGACTGGACTCAGTAAGGTTATTTTCAAGTGAACAGCTTGGTAAATAGCCTAACACTATGCTCTCAATTACTTCCAACCACTGTGGCAGCATCCAATATGTAGGTCAGGGACAAAGTCAAAAAGAAAGAGAAAAAGTCTAAAGCAAGGCTGCACTTTGATCAGATTTCCTCGATTTTAGCAAGACAAAAGAGTCCCTCCCTGGAATGCAGTTATCTCCTGGCAAACATTGACATGCTTCTCCAGAGAGGACAGTGAGTCCCCAGGAGATTCCACCTGCTGACAGATCCAAAGGGCAGCCCAAAGCCATGGGGAATCTCACCAGCCAGCCTGGAAGGATGGATTATACCCCCCCTGCAACCCTCTGCACCACAGACCCTGGAAGGTGACAGCTCTCTGCATCAGGGGCTGCTCAAGCCTTCTTTACTTGTAAGGACAGGATAAGGCAGTATTTGGGACTGAAGAATGTTCTTCCCCTTGAGATTTCCACAGAAACCCAAGGAAAACTCCTAAGCCAAATCAGCCATTTCACAGAGCACACCCCACTTCACAGAGGCTGGCAAGCAGGACCCAGGGCACGCAATGAGGGATAATTAAACACTGCCAACAAAAGCAGCACACAGCAGATGAAGTGAGGAAATACAGTGTATCAGGAGTGGATCAAGGGCAGATCTCTGACCTCCATACACCAAGCTGAAAAAGAAGCTCTAGAGACCTTATGGAAAATAGAAGCTCTAGAGAAGGAGAGGAAGGAAGGAAATGGGGAGAAGTTTGATTTGAGGGAACAGAGCACAGCAGGGACAGAGCAGATGTGGTCTCTGGTTGGCACAACTGTCACAAATGCAAACCAGTCTCTGCTGCAGTCACACACCTTCTCCCCTCTCTGTTTTGACCTTCCCCACAAGCTGATGAGCTGTTTTTGGAGAGGCAAAAGTTTCTCAAGCAGAGGTTTCACACCAACTCGCTCACTTTTTGCCCTGTGTGCAGTTCTCTCACCTACATGCACAAACCCCTGTTAATTCCCTGCCAGGCACAGCCTGTTTTCACTGGAAGACTTGCTCACACCTCCAACTTCAAGTGGGGCATCTGTCTTGAAAGCTTCAGCCAGCAGACCTGAGCCAGCCTGGAAACTCCCTTCCTGAAGCATGGCACAGTGGAAGGGAGGAAGTGCCAGGACAAGCTGGAGCAGCTGGCAGCAGCATGACCCAACACAGACACACACACACTTTCTCATCTTCTCAGGGAAGGCCAGGCAAACACTTAAGGATTTGTTCCACTGGCCGTGCCCTGACCTCAGTACCAGGGAGCTGCAAACCTCTCCTTGCTTAGAGACTGCCAAAGAAGCTTCTGCAGGGCATCTTCCAAGGAAGACTTGGCCTCACCAAAGAAACTGTAGGTGGGATTCTACCAGGCCCCTTCCCCTGGGAGCAGGGAGAACCTTTGCCTCCCATTCATCCTCCAGAAGCCTCTCAGGAGGGTCCAAACCCTCCCCACACTGACTCTAAAGCAGATCCATTCTCTAGTGCCATTCTCCCTTCCAGCCCTACTAGAGTGCCAGTGCTAAGCAGACTTCATTTCCAAACCTCAGAAACGGACTTGAAAAGTTCCCAACGAAAGATGTTCGGATTCCTCTGGTTGCTCTTAACTCCACACAATGAGAAATTTTTGCTATAAAGTGTTTTCCTTTAGGGATCTCTTCCATCCCTTCATGTCTGTGTAGACAAACCAACATCCTCCCAAAGCTGCTGATTTTTCCACACTAAGTCCCATCACTGCAGTCTCCAACCTGAGACCGAGGGGTGTAGATGGGACTCTGGAAATCACTCACACACATCACTGCCAACTCTCCCATTATCCTCAAAGCAGCTCCTTCATTTGCCACTGCGTTGAGCCACAGGGAAGGAGCAATAACACATCAGACTCATCCTGAGCCGAGGCAAATTACATCTCTCTGCTGTGGTTTCCCTGTAAGGCATGAATGGCACTCTGCTACTTCTCCTGTGAACTGAGGTTTGTATCAAACACGCCTGCAGACTGAGGTTCCTACGTTATTTTGCCAGCTGAACTCTGCATCACTCAAATGTGACCGGACAATTAGAGGGGGAGGGAATAAGAGCCCAAAGAGCAATGCCAGAGCGCCCAGGACACGTCCTAGGGGAGTGCTCTGCCAGAGCAAGCTGAAAGTTATTTCCTAATCTCTTCCACAAATTAAAAAGCTACTGCAATAACTGCTCAATTAGATTTATTTTACTATGGAAATGCTTTAAAGCTGCAGTTAATGCTTCCGTTCAGCCTTTTACACCCTCATGAAGAGAAAGCACGACAGTGCTATTCCAATATTATTTCTCAGCCAAGAGAGAGAGGACAATCCTTGAAAGTTATTTCATGCACAAACCAATCTGCCCGCTGAGGAAGGTTTCAGAACTGAATTCCTTTCAAAACACACGAGCTGGCAGTTAGAACGAGGCATTTGGGTCAGCCACAGGAATGCATTTAAAGAAGGGGTTTCGTGAGTACCCCCAAAAGAAGATAAATTAATATGGCAAACTGGGGATGGTCCCACAAGCCCTGCTGGCTTGTAAAGTATTTAAACCCACCCATAAGCAACATCCCTGGTAGAAGCAAAGGTGTCTGGGCCACACCTCATGCATTCAACCTTCGCCAAGCCCGCCAAGGAATCCTTGGGCAACGCAAGCTGACAAGGATGCAGTTTGTTATTCAGTCTGTGACAGAA
The DNA here is from genome assembly GCA_013401035.1 of Horornis vulcanius. Taxonomy (NCBI): domain Eukaryota; kingdom Metazoa; phylum Chordata; class Aves; order Passeriformes; family Scotocercidae; genus Horornis; species Horornis vulcanius. The sequence continues at coordinate 8,219 of VZUA01002857.1, read as the reverse complement.
TGATTCAGGGGTTTCCAAGAGCAGGAAATGAAACAGACAATGAAAGCTTGAGCAGGATGCTAATGATTCACTACACCAGCCTGGTGATACATTAAGTCCTCTGCAACTCTGCAATCCCAGTTGTGCGGGGCTGGAGCCCTCGGCATGCTGGGGCTGGCGGGGTGGGATCAGCAGCCACTGCCGGCAGCTCTGGGACCAGGAAAGCCAGCAGCGTACAGACAAGGACTTCATCAAGGTCAGAAGGAAGAGAAGGTGCTGAAGGGATGCAAAACCCAGCCTGGAAATCTTGAATAAGCCCTAGGTGCTCACAGCAGCTTTTTACAGTGTCAGTAGGACTGCAGCAGTCGGGTGGGCAGCGCGGGAGTGACGCTGCGGGACTCGGCTGAATTCAAAGATGGTCTTGCAATCATCTGCTGCCCCCAGAGCCCCCTCCAACCTCTCTGAGAGTAAAAGGGATCCCCAATAGGGATTTGATGAGGTTGAGACCACAACGAGAATCCAGGCAAGCAGAATGTTGCAGGGATATCCAGGGCAAGGGGGAATACTTAGCCCTGAGGCGAGCAAAAATTCATCTGTGATAACTCAGTCCAGTGCTCAATGCCAGGAGAGGGACTGGCTCGCTCAGCACTTTCCAATACTCAATTTCAGCCCTGTGCTCCCACCTGGAAGCCCTGTTTCTGCAATTGAATCCCAGAAGGCTGCTTCATCCCTTCAGCAAGCTCACAGCCACACAGGGCCACTGGAAACAGCAGTTTAAGAAAAAGGGAAGATCCAGCCAAGAGTTTCACGTTAAAAAAGAACAATAACAAGCACAGGGAAATTTAGGTAACGCTACAGAAGATTGAAAAGGAAGATCTAATTTAGGCTGAAAGCTCTTCCTAGAAAGTGGCAGGAATGTTGTCATGAAAGTCACTTCAAACCAAGCAGAGCTCATACCTGACACAGGCAGGTATCCTGTGTCACACAGCTTGGATCCCCAGAACAGTGAGATTGTCCTAAATGAGAAAAGTTCTCTGCATTTTCCAGCACTGGTTAACCCAAGAGTGACCTGAATCACAGAATCACAGATTTGTTCAGGGTGGAAAAGCCACCTAAGACCAAGCCCAATCATTCCCCCAGCACCACCATGGTCACCAGTGAATCACGTCCCCAGGTGCCAAATCCTCATGGCTTTTAAATCCCTTCAGGGATGGGGACTCCATCACTGCCCTGAGCAGCTTCTGCCAGTGCTTGAGAACCCTTTTGGTGAAGAAATTGTTCCTAACATCCAACCTAAACCTTCCCTGGCACACCTTGAGGCCATTTCCTCTTGTCTGTCCCTTGTTCCCTGGCTGCACCCTCCTGTCAGGGAGTTATGGAAAGACAGAAGGATCCCCTTGAGCCTCCTTTTCTCCAAGCTAAACACCTTCAGCTCCCTCAACTTTCCCCCATGGACTTGTGCTCCAGACTCTTCCCCAGCTCTGTTCCCTTCTCTGGACACACTCCAGCCCCTCAATGCCCTACCTGAAGTGGTGAGCCCAGAACTGACCCAGGATTCAAGGTGTAGCCTCACCAGTGCTGAGTTGCTCAGGTGCTGTGCAAAGCCATTTGCTGGAGGTACCAGCGTGGCTGGGGAAAAGAGGCAAAGAGTTTAGGAGAGAACTGCCAAATCCCCATGCCAACCCCACAGCTCTGGGGGGATGCTGCTGCACAACCCCACACAACCCCAGCCCTCTGCACCATCCATCTCCCAGCAGCTCTCAGGCTCCAGGAATTTACAACAGCACTTCTGGGAGATGTGAACAGCTAAGCCCAGCTGCCCACCTAGCACCCCAAAACACACTCCAGCTGCACCATGGTTTTTCCCTTTGATTCCATTTCTATAAATCACAGCTCACCTCTACACCTTGACATTGTCCCTCTTCTTTATGAAGAATCTCTAATGATGCCGTGTTCTCAGAGGTTTTTTGTTTTGCTTTGGGTTTTTTTATTTGTTTGTTTGTTTGTTTTTATTGTAGCTTTCTTGATCTTTTTCCGAGGTGTATTTTCAAGGACTTTTCACTGGCTTGTATTGTCTGGTGTTGTAGAGTCCTTGAAATCACTACAATGATAGGAGCTATCTAAACACTTCAGCTAAAAACGACAAAATTCTAAAGGCACACAGTGGAAAATAAAAATCCGTCCTTGAAGCCAAGGGGATATTTGCTGAAGCATTTCCCATCCCCTCTTCCAGCCTGTTTTCTGATGGCAAGGAAAGCACCAGGAAAGAAACTTCTCCTGCACATTTGTGAAGTGCCTGCTAACCACACCATGTAGCTGTGCAAGTCTGAAGTCATCCAAATTCCTTGCCCGCAGGATTTTTGGGGCAGAGACATACCAGCATAGAAATACGATTATTTAGCATGCAGCCCGCTGGTAAATGGTGGGATCTTCCATGGGTCACAGCTCCATCTACTGACTCTTCCACAAAATCACACTGTGGAAAAGATTGGGAAAGCTCCTGGAAAGCTCATCCCCTTGGACCTGCCTTTGGCCACACGGGTCTGTGCAGCAATTCAGAAACAATCCCAGCACAGCAGCTCAGCCCAAAATGGCAAAACAAATTTACCTTTTCTGCAAAGAAGCGTCTTGGCACAGCAGCAGGTCTGGGGTCACGCCTGAACCTCCAACCACGGGGCCTCAAATTGTGGTATTTTAGTGTTTGTGGAATTAATGCTGCAGTGGTTTGAACAGAGGAGTTATTTAAACAGGGAGAACACGTGCTTGGAGCTGAGCACTCCAACAAAGTTTGGGTCCAAGCATAAAATGGAAAACATTGTGTTCACTGGATCTGCTGCTATCTGAAGTGTGGCAGCAGCTGAGCACCATGTGATGGAGGAAAAAAATGTCAATTTACACAGAAACTGAGACTACACCAACGTCACATGTGAAACCTGAGGAAGATCAGGGAAGTGGATATGGATCACTCAAGCCCACATCTCCCACTCTAATAACCACTACGCCCTTCTTATGTGCAGAGCATCTCCCTGAACCATAAAGGAGCTCCCCCCTCCCATTCACACTGAAGGAATAAGAATAAAGAAAAACACTGCAATGATTTATCTGCCCAGAGGGAAACAATCTTTACAGTCTTCTCTACAGCTCAGAGGAGACCTTGCCCTTGCAAGCCTCCTGTTTGCTGATGAGGCTCCAGATGAGCCCTGTTCTGCTTATTGTGTTTCATTGCAAAAGAGCCAGAACTGAATCAGAGGCTTTTAATGACTCAAATACACGAATTAGTTTGTCCCAAATAGCAGCAAACTTCAACCAGAAACTGCTCACCAGAAAGCTGGACACCACAGGGTCTGGTTCAAAGCTGTCACAAGACTAAGAGACATGAGAACAACCTCTCTTTTCAGGCCAGTGGAACAGAAATACATAACACTAACCTCCTTTTACAGTAAAAAGAGAGAGTTTGAGAAGCAGTTCAGGCTTTAAGCCATTACTGTGCTGCAGCAGATTTAATTCTCAAGTTCCCATTACCACACCCTGTATATTCACCATCTTCCAGTACAATTCCACAGCTGGAACCAGTCTGTTCTCCCCAGATAGGTTCTGGCCTCTTTGGTTTCCCAAACTGTCCTGAGCACCCACTTGAAAAAGGACTGCCCTGCCCTATATGGCATTTTCAAGCCCTCTCAGCTCTACCTTCTGCAGCAAGGATACTCCTAATACATGCCCAGCCCTGGGTCTTTCCCATTCCCATTCACGTTTCTTCTCTTTTTTAGAGGTATTGGGAGAATGTGAATCTCTTTGGCCCCATCTTGCTGCTCAAAACTGTATCTCAGCTTAAACTACACCACCTCCACAGCCCTAAAACAAGAACTCTGACCCTCAGTGGGATCTGAGGGATATGGATCAATTGCCCCAGATCAAGGAGGGAGCAAACAAATGCTCGAGGTCCCTCCTCTCACCTCCTTCTTCCCACCCACTCCCCATGTTTCACACACAGCATCCACACACATTCCAAACAAATGGAAAAAAAAATAAGCATAAATCACCTCGTTTCATTCTGGCACAAGGATAGATAACTTCCAACTTGCTGCCTGGTGTAAAACTTGGATTACAGAGACACCAGCTGCACACTCTTAGAGGAAGCCATGCTGTGTGACTTGGAGCCTTACCCACAGGTTGAAGCTCACACACAGATTTTACTGCACATCTCTCTGCCTTGGAGTAGCAGACAAAATGCAGTCAAAAGCAAGTCAATTCCTGACCCCATCCAGAGGCACATTTGTGCAAGGATGAGAATGGAATTGCTGGAGAAGTCACGTGGTTAAAGACTCGCTGATGGCTCGTGGAAGACTCCAGGCTTTGCTTACACATCGTTTTCTGTGTTTTGTTTCTTTCATTTTATTACTAGAGACAGTTGCATGAGAACGGGATCTTTGTTGCTTGGGAGAGCATCTGCTCCCACTGCTTATCCTCCTCCAGAAGTCATAATCTTATGTGACATCAAAATCGTTTCCAGAGCCACCAATTACAATGTCACAGAGGATTATGACTTCAGGTGTAGAATTTGCAGTGGGAGCAGATGCTCTCTTCAGCAAAAAAAAAAAACCCAAAACCCAACCTTCAAAAAACCCTGTTTTCATACAAGTGTCTCTATTAATAAAATACAAAAGAAGAAAATAAGTCTGACAGCCAGAACTGTAGCTAAATATAAAAATAGTTTTTAACATTTCCAGGAGGCATCAGCTGCTCTTTGGAAAGTTCCCAGGGTTTCAATTATAAAGAGGTAGAGAATGTAGTGAGAATCAGTCCATGACAGAGAAAAAGAGGGAGAAAAGACTGCAGAATGGTGTATTTCTGCTCAGTAAGTGGACATTAAAATTTTGGGCAGCGCTGCAACGGCACCTCAGAAGGGAGAGGAAATAAAAAACGGGAACTGCAGCTTTCTGGTTCTTTCTAAGGATCCCCAAAGCACAACTGAAATCAACCCAAGTAATGTTTTTACAGATATGAAGCCCCGTGTAAAACAAACTCAAAGAATCCTTGTCGCATCACAAGGAATTTACTCAGATGTTTCCAACAATCCCTGTCCCAGAAGGACACAGAGGCTTTCAGAGGCAGCAGCAATCTCAGGAGCAGTTTGGTAGGGAGCTAATACAGTCACAGCCTTCTCTGGATTTGATCCACGGAAACAAGCCAAGTGTAATAAGTTAGTTTGAAGCTGGAGGAAGGCAGGGGGGAGGAGCACCCTTTAGGATGCACTAATAACGCTGTGTGATTTGAAATTTTTATTAGAGCTTAACAGGGCACAGCAACAGTAGGTGACAAAGAAAACAGACTGAAGGCGGGGAAATAGCCTTATAGAAAGAAACATAATAATGGAAAGTCTGCTGCATGGGAAATATTTTGTAAGATGACTGCCATTATTAGAAGATTTCCAAATGCCAAGCGTAATTAAAAGCTCTCTTTTCAAATGCAGTTCAGGGCTCACACACAAACGTTTCCCACCACGTGAGCCTCAGAACGCTGCAAGGGGCCAAGCAAAATGCATTTAAGAACTGCTAAACGTGCAAAGGCAGTTTGTACCAATTCTCCCCCCTCAGGAGCCCCTCCGAAGCAAAAACCCTTCACAACAACCCCTTTAAAGGCTTTGAATTGCGCTGCCAGGGGATTATCAGTAAGTGACATTTACAAGTGATTAGAGGACACAGAATTATCTTAGTCACTTGTGGGAAAGGAGGAAAGCTTCAAGGTCAAATCTGTCAGTACTTAAAATGTCGGCAGATGTTTTGTTTACACAGAAAGTGTCATTTGATTTATGATGGAGCTCTGCATCCAGAACTTCAACTCGACCAGCAGAATTGCAGAGAACATGGGTGGGAATGGAATGAAAAATTCATATTATACCTTCAAATATTTCACTGATTCCCTCTTATTAAAGTAAGAGGCTGGCTTATGTGCCAAACAGTTACACATTACCTATTAGCTCCTTGGAACAAGAGCTCCAAGCCATATAAACCTTGGCAAGCCAGGGAACGGAGATAAATCTCCCAACAGCTCCAGAAATCCCACATCCACCCCTTTCCGCACTCACCTCCGGACAATGGACTGCTGGAGATTTTTGCAAACGGTGAGAGATTCTCCCATAAACATGTGGCACATGATGACCTCAAGGCAGTTGGCCATGAATGACATCACTGCGTCAGACTGCAGAGTCCCGCTCCGGGAGACGATGCAAAGCCGCTGGAGAGAGGAGCAGTGACTCAGTGCCTGGAAGAACTGGGCACCCGCACAGAAGTACGGCTGTTCCAGCCTGCAGGAATAAACAAAAACAACTCAATGGGCAATTCATGCCTGGGACGCTCTCAGACAAGAGGGAAAGACACAGCACATTCATGGCGTGCTGGCAAATGGATCAAGCAGTGCCTCCGAGCCTGAAGGACAAGGGCACAAATAGGCAGAAATGCCCTAAATTGCAGAATTCCGGCGCCCACAGGGAGTAACCCTGGTTTTGCAAGTTTCTGACAAAATCTGGTGGGTAAGAAAAGCCTTGGGTCTGAGCAGCAGATCCATTCTGGTCTTAAAAGCACAGCCTGGCTTCTGTACCTGATATCCACCAAGCAGGCGGTGTGGATTTAGGGACCTGCTGCTCCAGTGTATAAACACTGCCCAAACTGGTCACATCTTCCGTTTACTGCCTGGGGAGAAGCAGGCATGAAAAGTACTCAGTGCACAGAGGCTGATGCAGAACTGGGGCCAACACAGTGACCACAAGCAGCCCTGGCAAAGGATCAGGGCTACTGCTCTCCCACAGGAAGAGCAACCATCATCAAACCAACCTTTACCTTAAACACCTGACTCAGGAAAGAGAGACAGGATCCTCTATCATGGTGATCCAGGAGGACAATAAAATAACACAGTGAAGCCATCCCTGGCCAACAAGGGGTCTGTGTTTTAACCAGCAGCATAAGTGGGTGACTCCCTCACAGAAACCAGCCTGCAGAGAGCTGAACCTGCTTGAGACCCGTGCCACCAGGAGAATTCATCTGCTTAGTGCAGATTTACTACCAGGCTTCAGAGCACTTGGGAATCTCAGTCATTGGGTCAGGAAAGCCAAGAGCTCCAAGAAGGTTAATCCATTAGGTGATAACAAGCTGTCGGGCCCAACCTGAGCCGGGTAATCTCTGCACAGGCTTTGTAGTATGCAGGGGTACCTCAGCAACTTAATCCTGTTAATTGATAAACTCTGTTTCAGTCTCAGCCTGCGACTGCTGTCGGTGGCATTGCCTGAAGAGATCCTAAGAGTAAATGTGCACTTTGGGTAATAAATTAAAATTCGTATTAAGAGAATGGGCAGCCTCTTCAATTTTTCAACATCATTATGGGGCACTGCAAATTTAGGACAAAAAGCACAGAATCTCCAGGATCCGGGTTTCCAGGCGAATCCCTGGGACGCACCAGCCACAGCTGCAATGCCGCCCTGCACTCGCTAGGTGGCAATGTTGCTTTGGAATAGCCCCTTAAACTTGTTCCTCAGCCTGGAAAACTGGGAAGGGGAAAAAAGGGTGGAAACAGCACGGAATTAGTGATATCAAAAAGAAACTACGTTATCAGGAGGAAGTGCTAATTTCTAAAATCATCTTAAGCCAATATAAAACCTCAGACTTTACTCAGGGAAGAAGAGTGACAGCCTCCACCCAAATGTAATACAAGGAGATGGGCCTGTTGCAGCCTTTATTCCAGGCTCTGAGCTGCCTCCCATTTCTATTGCTCTTGGCCTCCATTTCAAAGCCTCAAGAAGCTACAGGTCCTAGGATGAGCAAAGCAACACTGCACACCCAAACCTCCTTCCCCAGCCTTCAGTTCCTCCATGGCTATTTACTCTCCTCAAGGTTAAAGACATATTCACGTAACCCAAGACCTTGAGCAACCAAATTCCCCACAGCTGCCACCCCTTGGATGACAGACCAGTACACTCCTCCCCTGTTATAAATGGGAAGTGGCAGAAAATAAAAACCCTCCTGAGGTGTTTTAGCCCCCCCTGGCTCACCTCACTATTGCAGTGGATCAGGGACAGGCATACAAGCACCAGTCCCAGGTTATGAGCAGTAATTTCAGCCCCAGTAACAGAACTGTGACCTTGATGTCTCAACTGCACAGCACTTTGGAGCTTTGTGAACAAAGAGGGACAACGGGACTGACAGGTTCTGCAGTTTCACTGAAAGAGGTTGATTTTGGAAAAAAAAAAA
>VZUA01002855.1:7348-18541 GCA_013401035.1 Horornis vulcanius | reverse complement strand
GTAATCCAGGGAAATCATATTTGCATCACAGTGCTTTGTAAATGAAGGGCTGCTTAGGAGGATGTTTACATGAACTGTGTGCTGTTTTTCACACTTAGTGGTTTGGCAGTGATAAGATGCTTTGCTGTTACAGTCAGTGAAGAGTATTCAAATGTGAGTGTAAAATTCAGTTCACACAGGAGGTCAGAATTCTGTGTTTATGCCTTGCCTGAGGAGCATTGTTTAAATGTAGGATTATGTACTTATGACTCTCTATATGTGGTGAAGTGTTCACTTACAGTAATGAACAGCACATTTGCAGAAGTCAAGGCAAGAAACCTCTGTGGTAAAACTGCAGCTTCTCTGTTGTTGGTTGTTCTGGGCAATACTGCTCAGTCTGTGCTCTGGAGAAACTGTAGTACCTTTTTTGCCACTGCTGTCTTTCTGCTCTGTGTTCTTTTTCACCTTTGTCTGTTTGAGTTGTCATATTCCCTTCCTTGTATTTTCTTCTCTGTGACAGCATCACTTTTCTAATCCTGCTAGGTGTCACTATCGTCTTGTTTTTCACCTGTGACAAGGAAATGACTTCTAAATATTCCTACTCCCAGACTATTTGTCTGTAGTCCAGGACTATAATGGTTTTACTGTGAAATGCATGAAGTTCCATATATCTTAACTTTATCTGACATAAGTGTCTCAAACAAGTTGTTATAAAACCCTTATCACCTTTTGTAAATCTGTGTGTTTCTTTTGTCCTCAGCTGTCTGTGGTAGCTATAGGAATTAGCATCTATAGGACATCAACTGTTGATATGCTCCTGAAGAAGCTGCTGGAAGATCAGAACTCATTCCCCAATTTTGAACCCTTGGCATACTGGCAAATGCAGTTCAACAACATTGCTGCAGTCACTGTGTTCTTTGTCTGGATTAAGGTAATTCCAAGTCACATCCTTATTCTAACATTAGAATGTGAACGGTGTTCTGAGTTTCATGGGACACATTATTTGAGGTTTACTCCTGTTTCTCAAAATCAATTGTGAGAAAGTCAGAACAGTGACAGCTTCTTGCAGATGAAAAGCAAAGTTGTAATTTGCCACAGGTTTACTCAGGTCTTGTTTAGGTCTAGAGGAAGTCAGTGCTTGTTTTGTCAGCAGACATGTTGAGGAACGTTTTTGTTATTCCTCAATTGATGAGTCTGTAATTCTTACTGGGTACTGCTTTGTTTCCAGTCATGTTCAGTAGGACACCTCGTGTAAAAGAGTGCAGAAAAATTATGTTAAGAAATTGTCTGCTTTGTCTTTTCATTTTTTTTCTTTTATTTTTTTTTCTTTTAACAGCTTTTCAAATTTGTCAACTTCAACAGAACGATGAGCCAGTTATCCACCACGATGTCTCGCTGCGTCAAAGACGTCATTGGCTTTGCCATTATGTTTTTTATTATTTTCTTAGCATATGCTCAGTTGGCCTATCTTGTCTTTGGCACTCAGATTGATGACTTCAGCACTTTCCAGGACTGCATGTAAGTACAGATTTAAGAAAATCTGTAAAGAAGATTTTGCAGCATTGGTGAATCAGTTGCTTTATCAGAGGCAGAGGCAAATCCTGTGACATCCATCTGAGCAGATAAGCTGCAGGCACACTGCTGTTATAACCTGGTAGCAAACACTTTTTTATAACATTTTTATCTCAGTGTTATTGCTGTGAGATTAAATAGTCAGAGCAGTGAGCTAAAAATGACAGGGTTGGTGTGATATGATTTTTACAGCAGTTGGTTTACATTCCTAGTCAAAGCAATGACTCCATGTTCAGTGGTTAGATGCTTACTGAAATGCTGGATGCATAATAAGGCTGTGTTCCTGATAGTGTTTGTAGTTGCTTGACTCAGAGTCCATCTTAGCCAGGCACAAAATTTATAGGTATCTGGAATCCAGGAGAGAGAGAGGACTTAATATAAGATAGCTAATCAATTTTTCCTTGGTTGATTTGGTGCAACATAACCTGATTTTAACTGAGGCAATAAAGGTTGTTCAGTCTCTGATTTCCCCTGCTCCCTTACACTGGACAATGTTGCAAAGAGTTTCTTGCAGAGAAGTGAAGGAACTGGAAATATGTTGATGGTGCTGTAAATTGTCAAGCTTTTTCCAGCTTAGAGGGACAGGGTTGAAGGTTTTTTTGTGTGTGAGAGAGATGGGAGTGGGTCTCAGAGCTTTACAGTAGTAATTGTTAGTTTGCTCTGCTTCCTGTTATGACCAAAAGGCAGAAGTAACCACCATGGTTTTGTTCTCTGTGTGGCACCTGACTGTGAGTTTGATAATGCCTATAGATGTGCTTGATGAGTTGATTTTGCAGCCCCTGATGAAAGTATTAAAACAGTGCAGACCTCTCTGCAGCCCATCAGTCACACTGCTAGAATAAAATAGTTTGAGAATCCTTGCACAGCTCCAGTAATATTTTCTTCAACTCCTGGATGTGTTTTGTTTTTTAAGATTTACTCAATTCCGCATCATTCTGGGAGACTTCAACTTCACAGAGGTTGAAGAAGCTAATCGAATTTTGGGACCCATTTATTTCACTACATTTGTGTTCTTTATGTTCTTCATTCTTTTGGTATGTACGTTTTGTTTATGTGGGGTGGGTCAGTGGCTGGTTTTGCATCACTTGTCCTTTGATTCCTTCTGCTGCTCTGGGGGTTTTTCTGATAATGGTGAGTGTATGGCCCATGAAGGGGCCTGACTGCTACGTGGCTGGTCACTACACTCTTTCCTTTTTTCCCTCGTTTAAAATTGATTTGCATTGTGTGTTTGTTGTCATTCCCATGTTGTGCTCCACATTGTGTTTTTTAAATTTATTATTATTAATTTTATTTCTAAAATCTGAATAGTTGCTGGTTGGCATACACAGCAAGGCTGACTCTTTTGGTGAAAAGTGGCTGTACTGCTCCATGCAGTCTCTTGGTTGATAAAGTGCCCTAATGTGTGGCTGGCTGTGTTTACAACAGCCTTGTTCTTGCATGCCACACACAGACAGCTCTGCCTGCTGCAAGAGCATGGTTCCAAAGCAGTCCTGTATGATCATAATTTTTAATGTTATTTATACTTAGTGCAGCTTTTCATTACTATTTGAGATGAGGGGGAATGACATTCAGATTTTATTTGTGGGAAAAGACTTCTTCTTGGATGTCAGTGAAGAAGCAGAGAATTTTAAGTGTTTTGTGAGAAATTTAAGTGTTTGGTGAGATGGACCAGGATTCTATGGGAAAATAACATGTGTGTCACTATGTGCCAAAGGGTCACATAAAGCAGGTTTCCTATTTGCTTTGTAGCACCTCACACATTCCAGAGGAACAGTCTAATGTCCAGCAAGGGGAAAAAATGTATTTTTTTCTAAGGGGCAACAGAAAAGGACTGGAAGGTGAAGTTAGAGCAGGTTATCCAAAATACTCACTGTGATTTGTGTGTTTTTAATATCTGTACAGCCTATCATTTATCCTGGATGAAATGTTGATGCAAGCCCCTTGAGACCAGTCTGAGACCTGGAAATTAAGTTAGGGAGGATGGGCAGAAAGCACCAACTCTTAAAGTTGGGCAAAATAGCAGCAAAAAATAGCACAACAGTGAGTTGTCAAGTTGCCTCCTACTTCTCTGGTGTTGGGCATGAATGCATAAAGATAGAGCACGGAAAGGTTGTTCCAAAGGACGTTTTTTAAGTCCATGAGGAAACAGAGGCTAACACTGCCTTTCTACATTGAGCATGCCAGTAAATTTAGTAACTCTTTTTGAACGTGAACATGCAATTTGCAGTTCAGTCACGTTTACTCCATGTCCAGCAGGAACCTTTCAGGAATGACACCATGGTTTGATTAAGTTAAATGCTTGGCACAGAGTTAGTGAGACCAATATTTTCTCCTTTCTCTGAACAAGAAAAAGCTCTTTTCAGAGTTGATGCCATAAATGCCAAGTGCCTGATTTTAAGCTTTTTGATTTTATCTTTAGTTTGAAATGCAAGCAGAGTTGTAACTAGATAAGAACTAGTTTTGTGCTGGTTATTACAGGATGAATAGTTAACTTGATTCCTCAGGCATTTTTGTTGCCAGCTGTGTTGCCAGGATTAATTTACAGCTGTTACCTGTGTAATTTTGGCCCTGCAGGGTTTACTGCAACTGCTGTGTGTAGCTGTGAACTCTCTCTGGAAAGTAATTCTCCAGTTCTCTTAATAACCAGTTCTCTTAATAATGATGTTGATTAAAATTTGTTATACTGCAGCACATCATATTTCAATATCTAGCTCTGGATGTTAGTTTCTTTTTAAACAGATCACCATTTTCTTTTAAAAGAAAATTCGTGTAAAGGTCTGCACAAGAAGGTCTTAGGAGTAGGGCTCAGTCTTATTGAAATTTGAAATTTCAACATTTTTGTTTTCTCTTACGAACAGAACATGTTTTTGGCCATTATCAATGATACCTACTCTGAAGTCAAATCAGACATGGCACAGCAGAAGGCAGAAATGGAATTGTCTGACCTTATCAGGAAGGTAAACATAATGTTTTGTTTATTTGACATCTTATTCCTCACATCTGAACTTACTTCATAAAATACTATATAAACTGTACAAAGTAAAGCTGGTCACAGTACACACCTCAGTTAAAATATATTAATCTGAGCTAAGTGTAAATTTAATGAGTGAAAACTTCCCATGACAGTGTATTTCAGTCATCTGAGACTTTGCCTTGAATGATCACACTGAGCACACTGAATGAGATTGTACAGTAGCTGATTTCTATAATCAATAACATTATTAGAAATCCCATTTCATGAGAAAAAAAAAAAAAAAAAATCACTTTCTCTTTTAGGGCTACAACAAAGCCATGATCAAACTTAAATTGAAGAAAACTACTGTTGATGACATTTCAGAAAGTCTGAGACAAGGTGGAGGAAAACTCAATTTTGATGAACTCCGGCAGGATCTCAAAGGGTGAGGGAGTTCTTACCTGGAATATCCCCAGGGATATGTGATGTTAACTTTTTGATGTGATTTTCCTCTAGCAGAAGTACACTAATGTGGGTAAAGACACACACCAGAGTACTTTCCTCTGCACAATGGCTGGTGTTGGCATCCCACACCAGAGAAAGGTTTTGGAGCTCTGGGGCCCAGCCTCCTTGAATTTCTGTGTTTTGGGGAGGAAAACACAGAAATCTCTGAGGAAGTAGAGCCCTAAGGCCTTTGAGGAAGTGGTAATGTTTCTGTCAGACCACTGCAGGAGTTTGTGGACACTCAGGAGTCCAAGGCAAGGGTACAAATCAAGGAGTTACAGAAGGGAGTTGTGAAGGAGAAAGGTTCAATGTCGGGAAGATTGGTGCTTTAACTTATGGAGGGCAAGGACTGAGGGGCCTTTATCAGTGTTGTGAATTTATAGGCAGTGCTGGGATGTCTCTGTCTTGAGGATGAAAGTCTGAAGTGAAATGTCTTCTAATACACTGAGTTCTTTCAGCATCTGAAAAATGGAAAGTAAAGGGACTGCTTTTACTGTCTTTTCAGGAAGGGCCACACAGACGCAGAGATTGAAGCAATATTTACCAAATACGATCAGGATGGGGACCAGGAATTGACAGAGCATGAACATCAGCAGATGAGAGATGACCTGGAGAAAGAGAGGGTGAGCTCAGCGTTAGGAGTGGGATGCCACCAGCTCTGTCTGCCAGTTTGCTCCCTGTGCTGGTTTCCTACCTCAGAAGAATCCTCTTGTCTCCCTTTGCTTTTTGCTGTCATTCCTGGCTGCATGATCAGAGCCGTAAAAAGGCACAGAGGAGCTGATAGAGGACAGGAGCTCTTTGACCTTGACACCACCATCCCCAACGTACAGATGAAAGCTTTTACATCTTCTCTCTCTCTGGCTTGTGTTTTCACAAAGGAGGATCTGGACCTGGATAGGAGCTCTCTGCCACGTCCTCTAAGCAGCCGCAGCTTTCCCCGGAGCTTGGACGACTCCGAGGAGGATGAGGATGAAGACAGCGGACACAGCTCCAGGAGGAGGGGCAGCAGCTCTAGTGGGGTTTCCTATGAAGAGTTCCAAGTGTAAGTTTATCATTCTCAGGGGGACAAATCTGCATGTTGGATTTTGGTTGTGTTTTTTTTTCTTTTCATTGTGGGTTTTGTTCTTTGGGTTATATAGTATTCTCTCCTTGGTATTAATCAAATTATTAATAAAAGCAAGTGTTATGATTTTGTTGTGCTTAAAGTCACTCCTTTTAGCAGCTTTCAAATAATATCTGAACTGGAAGTACCTTAGAGAGCCTCATGGGAGTTGGTTAGAACATAGAAAATCAGAACAAACGAAAAAAACAGCAATAAAACTCCTGCCCTTAAAACCTTGTCATTGAAAAATCAGAGAAAAGGGTCATGTTACAATAATGTCAGAAAAGACTTTTCTGGGTTTTTAAGTAGTAGACCCTTGAGTTTATTTTAGGTTCAGTGAGAACTTTAATGAGTTTTTTTAATAAGATTAAATTACTTGTGAGTGTGTATTTTGTCCGAAGTGGTAGATCTCCGTATTAATTAACTACAGCAACAGTAGCTGAATAAAGAATTGTGTAACTGGAACCAACAAATTTTTGTGATGGTGCCCTACGAGCAGTGACAGCAGAGTGCAAGATTTTTTTTCCCTATGTGCTTTATCCCTGTTTTACTTTCTTGCTCTGGTGTACCTTGTCCCTCCTGGGACTGGTTTGTGGGAAGTCAGAGGCATGTTTGGATGGCAGTGGTGTCTCCTCCTTGTCTGCTGTGTGCTGACATGCTAGCACGGTGCTGGCTGGGCAGTGTCCGGGTCACTGCAGCTCCCCCTTGTTGCCCTCAGGCTCATGAGGCGGGTGGATCGCATGGAGCATTCCATCGGCAGTATCGTCTCCAAGATCGACGCCGTCATCGTGAAGCTGGAGGCCATGGAGAGGGCCAAGCTAAAAAGGAGGGATGTGTTGGGAAGGCTGTTAGATGGAGTGACAGAGGTAAGAAGCTCACTCTCTGTGGTCTGGTCACAAGCTGCATGTCTTCCTTTTTGTTGGCACTTTGTCCTACTGCCTGGCCTGGCAGGATTGAAGGAGTGGTGGTAAAGAGGAGGTGGGTGCTTTGGCAGTGGGCCAGTGATTTCAGTTAGGTGTTAGGAAAACATGAGATCTAAACCATGACATTTTGGGAACGTGATTCAAGATTCAGATATGACAACATGTCTTATAGCTGCCCTGTGTCACCATTTAAAGCTGTGATCTGGACAGCAGCCGCGTTCAGTAGTTGCTGATGCAGCTCCTCCATCCCTTGGTGTCTGTTGGGATTAATACAATATTTTTGTGGACTAGTCTGTTAGAGTCTATGGAATCCAGCCCAGTCTGCTCTTACCCTCCTTTGTTGCCTCTGGGGCTGTGTGTAGCAGGTGGGAGTAGGTCACTTCTCTCACCAGGTTTACCTGACTTCTACTGCTTCCCCTTTCACTCTGTCTTCCCTGAGGTCCCTTTGGAAGTGGACAGTGGGAGAAACGTGTCATTTCTGTAGGAGCTAAAATCTGTCAGGTGGAATATGAGTTGTGCTTTCCTAGGTGGCAGCCTGGGCATTTCATCCCTGGAAATGAAACAATTTTGCTGTGGGAGCTGTTTCCCCATTAGCCTATGGAAGTACCCAAGTGGTACAAGAATTTCCTGCGGTTGTGTTGGGTTTTGCCTAGACTGCAGTTTGGAAGCTGCCCTTCCAGCTTGTGTCTTTTCACGTGTTTAGGATGAGAGACTGGGCCGGGACAGCGAAATCCACAGGGAACAGATGGAGCGGCTGGTGCGAGAGGAGCTGGAGCGCTGGGAGTCGGATGACACGGCCTCGCAGATGAGCCATCGGCTGGGAACGCCCCTGGGGCTGAGCGGCCAGCCGCGCTCCAGGAGCTCCCGGCCCTCCTCTTCCCAGTCGGACGGCGTGGATGCGGGAGCGGGGAGCGGGGGGAGCAACATCCACGTGTAGCTTGAGCTCTGAGGGTGATCCCAAATGTTTCAGGTCGGTGTTCAGCCGGCAAATGCCACAGCGCTGTTCCCCAGCATGAGGGGATCGTGCTCATGGGGCCACCGAGGACATCTTTGCCGGTGGGGAAAAGTAAATATTCCATCAATCATTCCAAACATCACTTCCAGGCCTGTGTAATGCCAGCAGTGAGAGTGTCACACTTGGAATCAAAAATGCTGGAAACTGAATGGATATCAGGTGGGACAAAATCTATCAGGACGGAAATCTGATTCCATAAAAATGTTGTTGGGAGCACTTGCACGAGGGGAGCAAGCTTCAGACAAAATAATGTGCAGTGGCTGGCACACTAAAAGGCTATTAGTTTTCTGCTTCCTCTTGGAAAGTACAATTTTTAAAGGCTTTTAAAAGCAGATTTTAAAATAATATGGCATCAGTTTGTCTCATTCATTATAACAGCTGACACATAAAACAGCACTTTTTAAAATACGAGTTTCTACTTGTCCTTCTGAGTTATTCTTGGTATATTAATATTTTACTTAATTTAAAATATTCTTTTTTTCCTGTTTTGAGAGGTACATTTCTTTAAGCAGAAGAAAGTGCACTTAGTTTGTACAACTGTACATTACATAATTCTGTGGTAGAAGCTGCATGCATTATAGTTAGCATTTCAGAAAAAATATTTGAGAACTGCCTCTTCACACCCAACTAACAATAATTTTCAGCTATGTTGCAAAGTGCCCGTTTTTTAATTATATGTTTTAATGATTTAAGTGTTCCTGGGATAAACATTCCAGATGTCCTTAGATCAGCCACTTTGCACAAAATACGTTGTTTAAAAGCACACAGAATTGAAAAGCACTTAAGTTTTCCTTGGGTGTGACAGGGAAAGGGGCAGAGAAGTTTCAAAACTTTGGGAAAATCTGATCTTGTGCCATGTGAAGTTCTAATCACATCTTAACTATGTGGTCTGTATTTACATTTACCTGAACTGCTTGTAAAATTATTAGGTGCCTTTCTACATAGACTTTCCTGCTGAGGTGCAACACAGGATTCCCTTGGGAAGGTGTTTGCAATATAATCACTGACTTTTAGTATTTAATCCCCTCTGTTTTGTGTCACAGAAGCTTTATTTTTGAAAGGACATGCAATGTTGAAATCCTGTTGGTTTCCTACAGAGAGCACTGAGGCAGTGTTCAGTTTTGCCTAGCAGTATGTTTCCATATGTGGAATGCTGGTTTAGGAGAGAGGCTGTCAGTTGTGCTTTTTTCCTGAAGATGGTGTTTAAAGACTGAGAGCTGGTGAAAAAGAAAATGTAAAGCTACATAATCAGCCACATCTCAGCTATTAGTAGGGTATATAGAGGAAAAAAGGCCAATTTAACAAAGTACAAGTAGCATGTGTTGTGTTGGTGTCTTCTGTTTCAACAAGCAGTTGTTATCTACATTTTTGTGGGAGTGCTGCTTAGGCAAAGCTTCCATGTTCCATAGATTATTTCCATAGCATTGCCTGGATGAGCAGTGGCTCAGAATGCCTTTCCTCTAACCAGGGAACTTGCTAAAACGAAATAGAATTCACGCCTTTCCATTTTTAATTTTATGAGAGACCATACACACAGAAACCTAATTAATTCAGTATTGGAATTTCATAGTAGCTGTGTCTCGGGAACAGAATTACGTAGGAGAACAGGTTGTGGATCTTGTGTGCCTTATTTTGTCCTGTATTGGGAAGAAATTCATACCCTTTCACAAGAATCCTCATGAACTTGCCAAAACTGCACAGCACAGTGGGTAGGGCATTTGTGTGGGATGAGGGCATTCAGATTAAGCTCTCTCTTACCTTGATTGAAGGGTTGTACACCTCAGAAACCTTTCTGAGGAAAGCTTTTCAGTGTTGAACTTCATTTCTGACTGTAAACAGACCAAAAAGAAACACCAGCTGTATACATGGCCAGCTGGTGTGCAAGGAAAATAGAAAATATTATACCAAAGCAACTTAAATATACAGAGCCTTGTCTTTATATCCATATCCAAAATGTGTCTTTCAAAATGTAAATTCACTCAGTTCACCTTTCATTTGTACATATATGTTTATTATGGAAATGTTTGCATTAACAGCTGTATTTGTTGGGGTGTATTTCTGTAACGTGTCGTTACTTGATAACAAACTTCATCTTGAAGTGCAATAAGTTTCCCTGTGTGTTGACAGTGGGCCTTGCACTGAGTGCATTGCCACTTGACAAGTGTTACAAACATTTTACTGATGCATTTTCCAGTGTTAGGTTATAGTATCATTTGTTGCTCGTTACAAAGGTACGGTGTTTTGCATAGTAATGTACAGTGTTTGGTCTTATTAGGAAGCTGTTAATTATGCACGGCTTCCACACTGATCAAGAATGTATTGATCTGTAAAAATGAGCACTTTACTTCCTAATAAACATTTTATGTAATCTACAAAGCAAACATGGTGCCTACACTTGGTTTGTTTGTAATGGAACATGACGAATCCTACGTTTTTGTTACTTTTATCTCATACCTTATTCTCAGATCACCTAATAAAGAGAGTAGAGGGTGTCAATGAACGCAGAGGACTGGGCTGATCCTACTGCTTCATTGCCCAAACAGTTCTATTTAACACTTTATTTCAGATCTGTGTCCCTGCAAGTGCACAGGTCTGCTTTCTGCTATTACAGGCAGCAGCCCCCACTGCTAATAACTGTCTCTTCATTACTTGTTGAGTAATTTAAGTTGTTTTTTTTTTTTCTTTATTCCCCTTTATTTTTTCCCTCATTTCAGGAGAGAATTCTACAATATGTGGAGGGTTTGAATAGAGCTTTGAAAGCTCAGGCTCTCCTGAAAGACCCATAGTTCTCTCTGGACAGCTGTATTAATGAAAATGGAATGATTAATGTAAACACATCTCAATCTTTATTGAAATACATACATACTGAATTTATTAAGTATATTAAGCCTTTAGTCACTATAAAAGTCACAGTGTATGGGAAGTGGGAATTTTATTTATTTGTTTGTTTATTTAATACTGTGTGTATGCTGTAACATTGCTGATTTGGGAAGGTTTCTTCAGGAAGTGCAGTTTGAGATGGATATTTGGAATAAGAGCTTTTTGAAGTAATTCTTCCATGCCCACAGGCATTATTTGGATGCCTTGTATATTCCAAGATTCTTCTCCAGTAAATCTAAACAAGAAGAAAAACTTGGTCAAAAAA
>VZUA01002854.1:24605-35683 GCA_013401035.1 Horornis vulcanius | reverse complement strand
GGCTGCAGGAAATCAGAGCAAAACCCTTCTCTCTACACAGGTTATGTGGTGCTGAGCAGATTGATGTATGGACATGGCCATGGGGTGCTGGACTTGGACATGGACACAGACATGGGGTGCTGGACATGGACACGGGGTGCTGGACACGGACATGGGGTGCTGGACATGGACATGGACACGGACATGGGGTGCTGGACATGGACATGGGGTGCTGGACATGGCCATGTGGTGCTGGACACGGACACGGGGTGCTGGACACAGACATGGACACGGGGTGCTGGACATGGACACGGGGTGCTGGACATGGACATGGGGTGCTGGACATGGACATGGACACGGACATGGGGTGCTGGACATGGACACGGGGTGATGGACATGGACACGGGGTGATGGACATGGACATGGGGTGCTGGACATGGACACGGGGTGATGGGCAGTCACTGGCCTCTCTGGAAAGGGAGGAAGGGGTTGGGGCCACAGCTCCAGGGGTGCCCTGGCCACATGTGTGCCATGGTTTTAATCCATTCGCAGCCTTGCTGGGAGCAGTAACTGTGTCCTCTCCAAGCTCCACAGGCTCACAGGTGAACAAACAGGTACCTACAAATGGGAGCAAACACAGGGA
The DNA here is from genome assembly GCA_013401035.1 of Horornis vulcanius. Lineage (NCBI taxonomy): Eukaryota > Metazoa > Chordata > Aves > Passeriformes > Scotocercidae > Horornis > Horornis vulcanius. The sequence goes on along the minus strand of VZUA01002854.1, from coordinate 35,061 downwards.
TCAGGGCCCCCATGTGTTTAGAGGAAAAACTGGGTACAGGCTGGAGTTGCACTTGCTAGATTGCACTACCCCTCACAATTCCCAGCATCACAAACCAACTCTAACAGTTAAACATGGCACAACCATTGCCAAATCCTGCAAGATGACAGGTTGGGCTCCCCTCTCTCCCTGGTGTGATGAGACCTGCAGCACTTGCAGCCCATACCCCCAAGCAAGCAGCATGTGGGGCACATCCCACTCCAGCTCCAAGCAGCCCTGCTGCCCCCAGGCATGGGGACATCCCACCAGAGAAGGAGCAGCAGCTGTGCTTAGGCAGTTGTGCAGAGGGACACAGGATGGCTTGGAGTTACCAGCATCAGCTCACTACCTTGCAGAGCTCAGCCCAAGGCATGCCTGACAGAAGCTCCAAGGCAGCCAGGTCTTCTGGCCTTCAGAGTTCATTTTTATTTCTAAAATACTGTTCCAAGTATGCTTTCCATCCTGTCCATTCTGCAATTCAGGCTGAGGAAATTATATAAACAGCTCAGTTCAGCTCCAGGATCAAAAAGATACATGAGCTTTACAGGCATTCTTCATTCTATTTCTTTTAAAACTAAATATTTGTTTCTATTTGTCTGGAAGAAAGAATGAGTAAGCTTGGTTCCTTTCCAAGGATCCGGCATGTGGGGTTAAAAAAAGAAGGGGAAACATCCCACTCATTATGAAATAGTCTAAAAAACAACAACAGGAAAAGAAAAAAGCCAATCCCATAACTTCTGGACTCGGAAAGGCTAAAAAAAATAACTGCTGAACTAAACAGAGAACCAGAATGCTGATACTGCCAGAATTCAGCTAGGTTAGACCCATCAGCCTGCATGTGCCAGGTGCAGATTGCTGCTGGCAGCTCATGGCTCTTCCCCCACAGACCCACACGTGTGACCATTTTTCCTGCTATTTAGTAGTAAACAACCTGTTTACAGAATTTGGGCTACTTTTTTTTTTTTTTTTTTTAAAGGAGGAAATTAGTTACCAAATTGGTGTTTCATAATTCCTGTGATGAGAGAGAGACCTGGCCATCATCAAGGAGCCTGGTTAGCAGGGAAGGCATTCCGGGATTGGATTGCTCATGTGTTATGGTTGAATGAATAAATATATCCCATCTTATTTTCAAATCTGGCATTTGTGGATTGATTCCTGAAGTAGCTACTTAGTCAGGTGAAGCATCATGGGACTCATGGTTAAACCACAAAACACTTTTTTCCTGCCTAACTATTTTAGCTGACTGAGAAACACAGTTTCGTAATATGTTTTTTTACCCAAAGGTGTCCTCAAGTCTCACAAAGACAGTGCAAGAGTTTTAGGAGTCTTCATGCCTCCAGAATAAGAGATGTGCTTTGGTGCTCACCTTTTTGCACAAAATCTGATTTTTAGAATGGGATTATTTTAGAAATCTCTTTTCATGGGCATAGGAAGAGGTTGAAACTTCACAAAATGTCTCAGTATTGGTCATGAGAGGAGTCTTTCTCATGGCCCTTTGGGGTACAATGGGTTTAAACAAATATTTACACCATGCCCACACCAGCAGCAATCTAAGCAGCAGGGATGCACAAGAAGCCCAGTCCAGCCTAGAAATCAGCCCTTTTCTGAGCAGCACTGCAAATCTCTGCTCGGGTTCAGACACAGACCTACCCCAGGAACTCCAGCCTGGAAACCCCATCAGTGAAGAGAGCATGCAAGGTAGGCAGACCTGGATTTTAACTATGAGAAAGAGAAAGGAGGTGCTGGGGTGAGGAGAAGACCCCGAGGGCTGGCTGCCCACCCAGGGCACAGCAGAGCTCACCCCGGAGCTCTGTGGGAGCAGAGGAGCCTCTCTCCATTCCATGGAGAGCCCCAGCCCGGGAGGGAACGTGTGCACTGGACACTGTGCACTGCCCCTGACCCTCATGGGATATCTGCCACCACCTGGAAAACAGCTTCCCTGGGATAGCAGAGGGTGACACACAGCCAGTCTCCTCTGTCTGCAAAAAGGGCAGGTGGGGGCAAAGGGAAAAAATGCACTTGAGGGCTTGAGTACAAGAGAGATGGTCTGCAGCCAAGAGTACAGTCTTCAGGGGAAAACAAAGAAATGTCCTTTGAGGTTCTCTTTCTGCTCTAAAAAACCACAACAAATCCTCAAAGCCAAAGAAAATCAGATTTTTTTGCTTTGTCTGGAAACAACGGCTGCTTATTACGAAGGTCTGATCCAGGGACCCCGGCTGACCTCCGAGGACTTTGAGTCAGGTGCCAAGATGGCTTAAAAGCAGGGATTTTCTCTTCCTTGCCCCATGAGGCTGAGGTACAACCAGTCACAGACCCACTCGTGTCTCCTGAGGCAGCTGGTTGATCTGGAGGTGCTGCAGGAGAGGGAACCAGCATCCAGCAGACATTTCACCGGGGGCACAGATTCAGGAATTAGAAAATAATCTCCAACTTGAACCAGAGCCACAGTCTAAAGAGACCTGCTTCCTCCACTTTACAGTGAAGTTTATTATTATGGTTTCCACTAAATCTCCTTCTCCCTGGCTGTTTCTTCAATGTCAGTTTAGAATAACAAAGGATAAACTTAAATAATCTTTTAACTCCTGTTTCCCCAAATTTTGATATACACATTTACAAAATACTTGCCCCTATGTCCTTACTTCATCCTGTGATTCCCATTGCTATCCTCTTTCAGAGAAAAAAAGGCTCCAAACCAGAAACCATTGGTACAAGCCTCAGAGTCAAAGCTGCAGATATAGCACAATTCTTATACTGAGAGAAAGCATCTTCCACAAAAGACCCCAACACTCATTCCTGTCTGTGAGAGGCACTTGTGCTGTGCAAAGCAGAAAGCCACATGGAATTTGCACTTGAAAAGATAAACTAAACACCAAGATAATTAGCTTTTTGGGTTTTTTTTCCTTCCTCCTCTCTTAAGTGGCTCAGCATGTAGCACCAAGATGCCTGAACCACAGTTTGCTTTCCTTGTGCCACTAAAACCTTCCAGGATTTAAATGTATTCTTTGAACTACCTGCATTCCTGGTAAAAACGGAAAATATAAATTTGGCTTAGAGAAAGAAAGGACCACCTTTGTCATCTGCCTCTCTGCATTCTACAAATCTCAGGAAGTCAAAATTTTTCCAAAGGATTCCCTGAAGTGACCCACCACCCATCCCTACCTGCAGAGTGATAAACAAGGGGAAACCATTTTGGTGAAATCAGGGGATCTGCATGCCTGGACCTTTACCTTGCTTTACACACAGACAGCAATAAAGGAAAGCTATTTTGGCCTTGTTCTGTTTTTTTCATTAAAACAAACCAAAGCTATCTACAGGATGGAAGAGGGGACAGGCTGTTCTAAAATAATAAATCAAAGCCACACAAAGACCCATCAGCTTAAGCCAGATACTGCCCTCTAGATGTTAACCAACTCCAGCTGTGTCATAACACAGGACAGCTCAAAAATGGATATATTTTCAGATGATCTGGCCTCTGACTAGAGGAAATGAAAGAAATGCACCAGAGCCATATTCATGAAATATTTTTAGGATGGAGTCCCAAGACATTTGGTTGTTTCATAAGGGTGATTTGCATTGTGTTAGCACATTTCATCCCCTGAAGTCACCATCACAAAAAGAACTTGTCACTCCCCCAGATGCTGAGAACCAGCTTTGGTGCTGCACTACACTGACTGCCACCTCCCTGAGGAATGAGAAAGGCATCAGAAAAGGAAATTAGAGGGTGAAAGAATTTTAAAAAAATGACAAAAACCACAACTGTGACCATCTTGAGTTGCCAGGTCATTTGGGAAGAGGAGTGCTACAGTCTGGGGTGCATGTGAGCAGGCTGAATGAAGCAATGAAATAAATTACAGGATTGAAAACATCAAATGAAAAGCACCTACTTTGGAGTTTGTGGAGGAAGAGATGAAAATAAATTCTTTCCGGCAACAAAGGGCTCAGGAAGAGCTGCAAGAAGCAAAGGTATTAGAACATATCCTCTATGTAAATATGGGAAATATTAAGGGGGTTATTTTCTTTTAAATTAGTGGTATTTAACAGTTTCCTATTTAGTTCTGCACTTCAGTTCTGTTTCTTCAGCTTATACAAAACCCCCTGTAAACCCTCCAAAATACCTGTCTGTGTGGCTGAGCTGGGCTGCAGCACCTCCAGGAAAAGCAAAGGAGGAGATGTCAGCAGGGCTGTGGGATGTTCCTGTGACTCTGCCTCACAGAGGGTGTGGGTTAGATGTCTGTGCTCCAGCCATTGCCAAAACAGGGAGAGATGCAGCCTCAGGAAACAAGCAGTAATCAGGCATGGGATGTCTGGGGCATGGAGTTCAGAGCCAAACTGATGTGTGTGTATCTTCCTCAGCCACTGCGCCAGCCACCAAGGACCTCCTCGTGGTCCCCAGTGCAGGAAGCCACCTTCTTTTTCAGGGTGGTCAATAAACTGTGGGTCCTGCTCCATTTCTCTCCTTAAACCTCTCAATTCTGTATTGTTTAGCAGCTGCTGCTCTGAGGTGAATATTTGTAGGAAGAATAAGAAAAATTTGAGCCAGCCTAAGCATCTTGTAGGTGAGCCTTGGTTTCCAGTACTGGCACATCAGGAACTCCACAGGTGTGTGTGGACACACAGAGCACTGGCAAGGAATGAAAACACTGAACTCGTGGTAGATCCCAAACTACAAATTCAAAGTAATTTTAGAGCCCTCCCTGAAGGCTGGAGGAACATACATAGCTTTAGTTGCTTTCATGCTTAAAAACCAGCACAAAGGAGAAAATGCACTCAAAACAAAAGGGACAGAAGTCAGACTTGATAAATAAAATGCCAGTTGAACAATACACAGACCACTTTTTTGTCTTCTACTTTCATTCTTAGGAATTTCTTGCAAGGGAAACAAATGAAAATATTTTTAGGTAGAAAGTCTAACTTTCCAGTTTAAATAAAAGTCATACTAATATGTGTAGAAAACTAACCTGAGCTACTTAAAGTACTTGCACTCCAAAACTAAGTAATTGTGTTCACAACCTTTTCTAATGAAAAGGTTCATTTCATTTTATAAATAAGGAACATTCTTCTTTCTTTTTTCATTCGTGTTCCTAATCAGGCCAACATTTTTTTGTTTTTACCAAAAATATGGTCTTTGAAGGAGGAAAGCTTAATACAGACTAGCAAAAACACCCACAGTGTTTAGGGGGTTCCAATTGTTTCAAACATTACTTTGAAAGTTTTTGAGGATCTGCTGACACCAGACTGTATATAACTGACATTTCTGCCCTCTGTTACTGTCATTCAACAATCCCCACAGTGCACTTCATGCATTTTTACCAGTGTGTTTATCCTGCTTGTTTTCTTTTGGAAATGGTTGGATGAAACAAACCCAAGAAGACTTTGGGTTTTTTTCACCAAGATATTCGCATTTGTGGTTCCAGCTCTTTCAGGTAAAGCAAAAACATCAAAGTGTTTAAAAAGTGTTCTGTTTTGGCAATGAGCAGGCTGTCTGGGATAAGCAAAAGCATAAAAAGGACAAGGGAAAGGCAAAAAAAAAACAGGCAAGAGGTTTCCTGTTCTTGAGCCCGTGGCAGATAGAGATCTGCACGTACACACATCCATAGCTCATTTACAACCCTCAGAACACACCTCCAGTTCAACCCTGAACTCTCAGAAGCAAAGACACTCAGAGAAATGTGATCAAGCAGGCAAAGGAGGGGAGACCTCTGTGAGTGGTGGGATGTAAAGTGAGTCACGTAATTTGGAGATGAGATTTGGCTGGAATAAACATTAAGAAGTGCATGTCTGGGGCTCTGACTGCCTGGGAAAGGATGAATAGCACTTGCTCAATATTGTGAGCGACACGCAATATTGGCTGCATCAGGTGGAGTAAGAGTCCTGGGCAGATGGGCATCATCTAGTGCTGGGTTTTCTGGTTATCCTGGATGTCAATCCTGGCTGTATTTCAGCAAAGGGAACCTCTAAGCTGATGAATATTTTTCTAGAAAACAGCCCTACCATGTTTATTGACATGGCGTGTCACACAGCTGGTGAACATGGAAGGGCACAGTCCAAATCCTGACCTCACTGATGAAAATCTGGGGTAAACTAACGAGGGAATGCCGTAGAGTACAACTGAAAATTACGTATTTTTTTCCTTGGGCTTGAAAAAACAAGAGAGTTCCATCCAGTGAGTCAGTCTCCCCCAACTGTTATTACTCCTGTTTAAAAACAACCCCTCTGACATTTTGGTCAACATCTACGTGAGCTGAACTTTCAAAGGGAGGGAGAGAACTGGGAATTTAAAACTTTCCTGTTGATAATATAGGAACCAAGCAGAAATCCCCACATGCTGCTTTGGTAAGTTTGTCTCTTACAGACTGAAGTTTAAACTTCAAAGGACCATAAAAAAAGGCATAGCTGCTATTTAGCCGCCAACCCATCCCAAGAATAAATCACAGGAGGTCAGTGCTTCTTGCTCTCAGTCAGGATACAGCTGGTTTTGCTCTCAAAAAATTCCTCCCAACTTCCCAACAACTTGCCCAGCACTTGGCTGAATCTCCTCTGGCACAAAACCTGCTTTCAGGACAGGTCACCTCATCTTCAGTCAGCACCACTGGTGAGGAAAGAGGAATGAGAAATGCCCACACCTCTCACTGATGCTGAGAAGAGCAGAGAAAGGGCTGCAAAGGATCTGCCCATGACTCTGCCACCTTCTCCCAGTTCAAGCTGTTTTCCTTGAACCCCCATTCCCCACCAGCTCGCTGCAGCTCTTGCTCACTCCTCTTTTCTTAGATTTTGGCCATTTTTTTTTAAGTTTTCTGCCTTCAGCTCAAGTGCAGTAAACACACCCAAGCCCCCACAATGACAAACATTGGGTGAACATCCAGCCAATTTTCTCAGGGCCTTGTTACTGAAGTTAGACTCTTCTGGAGGACTGCTTTTTGCAGGGATTGTGAAAGGTCAGGTGTGTGTTTAGCTAACTAGAGTCAGGTGTATTGGGATTTAAATGCCTTTCCTAAATACTGCTGTTTGGGAAATGCCATTAAAAATACAAAAGCGTAGGCCATATCTTAATATAAATTAATTTTCTTTATCCACATCTCCTTAGGCAAAAAGAATGATCTTTGGTTTTGTGAAGCTCAACAAATTACAGGAGAGATCCTGCCCTGAGGTACAGATCTGCTGATCCTCATGAAACCAAGGTTTGACTCAGACAGAATTTGACTTGCAGACAAATGTAGTCAAGCAAAGATAAGAACTTCCTGCATTTAAACACAGTGCATCATTTTATCATCTCTTTTCCCACCCTACATGTTTCATAGAGGAATCAGGTGCCAGTTGAGTTCCTATCTTTTTAATGTCTTCCCAAATTCACTATCACAGACTATTGTGTATTTCGTATTTTCCTTCTGCTGTGCCTTGGATGCACAGCAGGTCAGGAGATGCTCCCTAAGACCCCCCAAGCCTCACTGCCTGAGTCAGGAGAGGGGTACAAGCAGGGAAAACCCCTCAGGTTTCACATGCCAGGCTGCAAAGTGACAAGCAGCCTGGTTTGCCACAGCCATCTGGGACTGTCTGATGCTCAGATCACTGTAGTTCCTGCTGTAATGTGATCATCTCAGGAAGGATGTGTCTCCTCAGAGTCACCTTGTTAATCCCAGCTGCAGAGGACAGAGACCAGCAATGGAGCTGGCAAGGAGGGAAAACTTCAGGGCTTTGGGATGGCTCAACCATGGCAATGCCAGCACTGGATTCACCCAACTCTACTGAGTGCTGCAATCTGCAACCTGGTGATATGGCCAGTGTTTAACTCCTTTCCAATTATAAAAACAAATGTATATAAATCTTGTGGCTTTCATCCATGGGTTGATCTGTGGGTAGTTTAAGGGATTTAAATAGATAGAAGGGAATGCAAATATATCTGCTGACTTCTGTGTTGTGTGGATGATTAACTCTGAATCACAGATGTTATCAGGAGGGGCAGGCTATGAAACCCAAGTAGCACTTTACTTTATTATTATTGGAAGTAGTGGTGGTGTTCCTTGTACTGCATCCAGATCTAGGGGATGGAGGGGTCAGAGCTGATGCACGTACAAGAACAAGAATGCATTCACAGCCTTAAACTGTGAGCTCCACTTTGAAATACTAATTATGCCTTCCTGAGCATTTGTCAATCTGGGAAGCAAGAGGAAAAGCTCATTTGGAACTAATCTGAAAAAGAAACAATTTAGGAAATATCTCTAAACTGGACAAAACTGCAACAAGCACATTCTAGCCTTGTCTTGTTATCTTTGTTTTTCTCCAGACCTTATCACCACTAAGGAATTTAATCACAAAAATTACAAGTAGCTGAAAGTATGAATCAGACTGGCATTGAATAATAAGCCATAGGAAAAAAATCTACCTACACAAGCTTGGCAAATACAAATATAATGAGCCCCCCAGAGTCTGAGTGCAGACTTGGACTGTGTAAATTTCCCTGCACTGAGATCTCCACCTTTGCATGGGTTGCAGCCTCCTGAAGGCTTTGTACCACCCAAGGTCAAAAGAGTCCAGATTTTTTAAAAAAAGTTTTCAAACAATCTCATTTTGGGCTCTTGAATTTTCAGGTAATTTAGATTGTTCACTGGTGAACGTGATAACAAGCCCCTGCACAGCTCTTCAGCCCATGAAATAGAGGAGTTGAGCAATGAACCTGTGCCCATCCTTGCACAAACACCACAGCAGGAGAAAGGCTGTACACATGACTGAGCACTCACATGGGCATCTACCCTTCTGTTTGCTGTTGACAAGAAATTTGTCCCTCCCCTCATAATTCTCTTTATAAACTCTTATGAGTATTCAACTCCATCAAGGCACCAAAGAACACCAATATGATGAGCCTCACTGTACACCTCCAGGCACATTTCCCTGAATTCTCCCTCTCAAACCACAGCAGAGAGCCCTAACAAGGGAGAACCTTTCCCTCTGAGCCTTAGCAGACCATGTATAAAGGTATTTCCCTGTTCTCATGAAGCGTAAGGAATGCTTAATCTAACTGCCACTGCTTTCAGGCTGCCTCAACAACATGACTTATTACACTATGCTTCAGATATGTGCTTTGAGGAGATATAATTCTTATCTTTAGATGTGCTGATAGCACAAAGAAGCCTGGCTGACTTACTGAACAGCCCTGTGCCTTTGATAATAGTATTTGCCCTTGCTGCTTCTGTGATCAGAAAATTTGCACAGGCACAAAGCCTGGGTCATTAAATTGAAGGATTAAATTTCTGACTTTGATTACTGTATGAAGTGCCAATCTTTGTGCTGTTCTCCAGCACCCAAAAGAAGGCACTTACTCACAACCAAATAATGTTTTCCATCCTCTTCTCCTGGATTACCAGCCTCTCCTGCATCTTGTAACAAGCCTGATGTTCTCTATGGACCTTTGTACTTCAGGACAATAATTTTGAGGAAAGCCCTTAACTAACTCTTACAGATAATTCTCAAATTTCTGTGAAGCAGGAAAAAAATATCAGCACCACCCCTCAACCTCCCCAAAAAAAAACCAAACCCCGCGGCCAACACTGCCCCCCAACAAACAAAAGAACACAAACCAAATGAAACAAAAGAAAAAGAAAAATATGAACAGCTTGGAGAGGTGAAGGTCAAGGAAACCACTCCAACAAAGAGACAAAACCCATGCAGAATGGATCTGAGGGTACGTAAAGGTTTTGCACACACTTTTTCTGCCCTAAAAGAAACCTCAGCAGATCTGGACTGATTTTGGAGCACACTTCATTCCTAGGCATTAAAATTCCAGCCTTTGCTCTCCTGTTCACTTGCTAAAACATTCAGAGTGACTTGCCCTGTACTGGCCCTTTCCAGAAGCATCAGTGCCCATCCTCCTGCTCATCCTCGCAGGGAAACTCCCAGGCATGAGACAGACAGTTCTTATCTAGAGCTTAATCAGGCGTTTCTGCTGAGCCTGCAATGTTCCCCAGCAGCCTGGAAACACAACCTGCGGGTCTCCAGCACGGCTTTGTGTTTGCCCATCAGTCAGGGAGAGACACAGACCCCCTGAGAGATGCAAACCAGTCCATCCCTCCTGGCATCGAGGCTGGCAGGCGTGGGGCTGCCTCTTTGTGGCACATGGCAGCATGTGGAGACACAGGAATTCTGTTTGGGTCAGCCACGTATTTGATGGAAGCAAAGAAACTGAAGGATTTCTCCAAAATTGGGTTGAATCAGAAAGAGGGAGGCAAGGGAGGAAGGAGGGAAGGAGGGAAGGAAGGAGGGAAGGAAGGAGGGAAGGAGGGAAGGAGGGAAGGAAGGAAGGAAGGAAGGAAGGAAGGAAGGAAGGAAGGAAGGAAGGAAGGAAAGAAAGAAAGAAAGAAAGAAAGAAAGAAAGAAAGAAAGAAAGAAAGAAAGAAAGAAAGAAAGAAAGAAAGAAAGAAAGAAAGAAAGAAAGAAAAGAAAGAAA
>VZUA01002852.1:0-11965 GCA_013401035.1 Horornis vulcanius | reverse complement strand
TGCATCACCTGCCAGGAGCAGTAACAGTTGAGAGAGGAAAGCATGGTCACTGAAATGGTCTGATACTGTTTTATTTTCAGTGCAAGCTGTTTTTCTTGTACCTTTTGTTATTAATATTGTTGCTGTTACTGTTCATTTTCTTATCTCCTTGCTGTTCCTAGTAAATTGTTCTTATCTCAGCCTGTAATTTTCACCTTTGTGCCTCCAATTCCCAACTCCATTCCTGAAGCAGAAAGTGGGAGGGGAAGGAGGTGAGCAGTGAGCTGGTGTGGGAGAGTCTCCCTGGGGCACTGAATTGAGGAGGCCTGTTCCTGAACCACCACAGTGGGAAATGTCTCTCTCCCAGTTGCTCATGTTAATTAGTCTGAGCTCTCAGTTGTCTTCATCTACAGTCAAAAGTGCCTTCCTTTCTTTGCTCACCTGTTATGGGATGCTTTGCATTAGAGTAAACTCTAATGAATCATATCAGTCTCATCCTATTGACCAGCCATTAAAAAATCTTTTACTGAACACAGATAAATACTTCATTAATCAACATTCAAACTCTCTGACAGTTAATGATTTGCTTAGGTAGGTCAGTAGACTTCTCTCATATTTCCCATATTTATAGCACATTTTAGAAAATTTACTTTGAAAGGAAGCTTTCTTTTGGCACCAAATATCAGCTGCTATGTGGAAAAGGAACTAAAAGCTATCCCTACCTAATGGCTTTCTATTAAACTTCTATACCATGTTTGTTGGTTCCCTGAAAGTAAACACTTATATCAGGTTTTTTGAAATTTGACTGAATTTAAATTATATGATTTTGAGGAAATACTATGTTATTTAGGCCCTGCCTCCAAACACTGAATACACATTGCTTTTAAAAATTTCATCAATTTGGATGTCTATATATTTAAATAATGGATAGCATTTTATGTGTAGGTTTTGAAGGGATAATCTGCATACAGATATATATAGAGACAGATGATGAAAATGCTTCCTTCAAGCTGCTCTTGTTCTTTTAAATATTGCACTCACCCCCATTTTGTATTGCCAGATTGTGAATTTTGCAATCTTAGGCTCTTCCGTGACTGTAAAAATAATTTCCTATTTAGTTCTGCTCTTTCAGCATGTACCCCAGTGCCATTCAACTTTGCCATTTGGAGACACAAATAGATGGCAGCAGCCTTGCAGCTGAATGCAGCAGCTGTCATGTAGTGTGTGAGGAGAGGACATTGCACAGAAAGGCAATTTTTAGCCCAGGGACTGAGGCAGAAAGCTTTTTATTTTCAGTATGGAAGCTCTGTGAAGAACATGTTAAATTTAGCAAGTTGTCTTGAAGAGTTCTGACTTTTGTGGGCTGTTACAATCCAGATATTAAAATTGTTAGAGAGATGCCTCTGCTAAAATTAAAGTGCAAATGAGACCATATGCCCAAGTCAATAGTATGGATTTTATTTAACAGTAAATATGAGGTAAAGAGAGAGAGATAGAAAGAAATTCTAAAAAGGGAGAAGAGAGAAGGAGAGTGACAGAGAGACAGATGAAGTAGAAAATATCATCACTGTAGATCGCAACGGTGTTCCATTGATCCTCTTCTTCTAGTCTTTTTGGTGTTGAGGGTCTCACCAAACACAGAGTTCCATGGATTTACATATGGTTTGAGCCAGGTGGGAATGCCCTAGGAGAGGGAGTTTGGCAGTCCCTCATGCCTGTTGCATCACATGCAGTCGTCCTCAGGAATGATCTGGGGGCACTTCAGGGGTGTTGGATGGTTTATGGCACCCCCTCAGCCGCCTCTCATGGGAGTGTCCCACTGGGTTGTCGCCTTCCCGGGATGTAGGGGGGCTTAAAACTGAGCTGGTTTGTGCAGGGGAGGGTGGGTGTTCACTGCCTCTGACCAGAGGCTCTGCCACACACCCAAAACTCTCCTCCTCCCCCTTTGGTTGGCTGGGGAGTGTGTGCAAACCTGGCCTCAGCAGATGGGCACGTAGGCTGTGCCCTCCCCTGCCCTGAACCCAGCCAGAGCTGATTTTTGGGACAGATGCTGGGTCTGGCTTTCTTGTGGATGTGTTCTTCTCCCTCAGCCTTGTTTTCTTCTACCTAGACCTGAGATAGTTGGGTAACAGGGTCACCTTCATCTTAGAGGCAAAAACTGACAATGGCTTTTTTCACCTGAATTTAGGAATGCACTGAAACTCCTGGTGCAAATGAGCTAAAAGATTTCATAAAGTAAGAATTAGGTACAGCAGTAACTGGACTTAATGAAATGATTGCATGTAAATACTCCAGCTTTTAACTTTTGCTACAAGCTTTCTAAGATGTTCAAATATATTAAAATACCTATTTTTTTGAATAAAATGATACTTTAATTCTAAGTCTAGACGGCCCTTCCTAATTTAAATAATTATTCTATATAATTTTTAAATTGACTACTAAAGATATATTTAAAGATACTTAATTCCTTATTTTTCAGTTTGAAATGTCCAAGATCTTTTCCATTGAAGTACTTAATTACAAGTGAAATATTTGAAATACAAACTGTTTAAAATTCTAATTAGTTTTTTTGTTGTTGCTCTTTAAGGGGTGATTATTAGGAAAATGAGCATATTTTTTAATCCTTATAAGTTTTAGAAGTCAGAACTTCTGTACTGAATCAATAGGCCTTTGTAAATTTAAGATTTCATTGATTAATTAATCTGACTTTGAATAGCCCCTTTCTAGCAAAAGGGACATATTCTTCCAGAATATGTACCTGATCAGACTTCTTTCAGAAGGAGAAAGAAGATTTTAATTCAGAATTAAAAGAAAAAAAGGCTCTGTTATACTTCATATGTTTTTACTGCTATGCTTTATATTCTGCTATAAAAGTTAGTACAATTAATCAGTATGCAAAGCTGATTTGCATTTTAACAGTGATTTGGATTTTTAATAGTGATATGTAATTTGTGAAGTAACATAAAATCACTCAAATTGTAGGCAAGAAGTTGTCATCTGACAAGCTCCTACTTATTATACCCTCGATAATATTGGCTTTTGATGTTTGCTCTCATTTCTAAAAACATTATTAAGTTCAGATCGAATCAGGACTATTTTGCTTGATTCTGATAACCCTGCTGGGTGTTTTTGTTGCAAATAGGCTGGATAATGAGAAAAAACTGGTAAATCATCTTAAACGTATCTAAATCTCCAAAATTGAGTCCATCTCCTAATTTTAGATATTTCCATCAAGTTTTGATTTTGGACAAATTCTGTATGTGTATAACTGTATACTTTTGCGAGGTTTATTTGGCACAAAATGTGGAAATTGTGCTAACCTTGAGTACATTGTGTGTCCTGTTGCCACACAGTTTTTCACATTTGGGTTACTGCATGCTTTTCTCAAAATAGCCTATGTAGAAATTTCTTACAAAAGACTAATGTATTAGTAGAAGTTATTTCTTATGGTAGTTTATACTGGGCAAAAGGAAGATAAATGATTAAAAATGTAGTGATTACAATTCATTCCTACTTTGGTTCTGAAATATGGGCAGAGTGCTACTGAACCAACCATTACCAGTCTGTAGAGGGACTGGAAGATAATGAGTTAGTCAAACCAAAGGGATGACGTGATATCCTGGGTTAATTAAGTGCAAGTCCCTAATGAAACAGTGCTTTTGGCACATCTGTTTCACCATCATCCCAAAAGGTGATGCTGATCTTCATGTGAAACCATTGAGATGTGTGTAAAACACATTCATGTTGTGTTTACAGTACAACACATTTCTTTAGGTGTCAGGTGTGCTTCATGTCGTTTTTATTTTGTTTACCTTTGTTCCTTGTATCTCTTACACAGTTCCTTTTTTTTTTTCAGAGCAAGTTCTCTTACTCTGTATTTCTATAGTGGTTATAGATAGTGCTCTTTGGTGAGTTACAACATAAATTTTCAAACAAAGAACCAAAAGTAATTGACTGTGACCCTATAGCAACACCCAGCTCTTTGCAAGTCACATTCTGAAAGATGGAATCTGGATTGTTGGATTGTCTCATTCAAAGTAACATCCTAGTTCCTTTCTGTTGTATCAGAGAACTATGGGGAATCTGTGTCAAACAGCTGGGAAAAAATTTATTGTTTCTGCAGTGATGTATACTGTTGCATGGTAGCCAGCAACAGTGAAATGTGAAATAATGTCGGATCTCCTCCTTATTTTGGAATCATGAAAATGAGTTTTCAAATGAAACTTTAGTTTCTTTGCATTTGCTTTAATAAAAAAGGGTTTTTTTCAAGAAAAACTCAAAGCATCTAAGTCTGGAATTAAAGCTTCCAGTGTGTCAGTGGAATGTGGACCTAAATTTGAACTGGATGGAATTACATTTTTTGCTCTAATGACAGCTTGTTCTTGTCCACAACATACAGGACAGCTATTGCTATTCAGCAATAAACATACATTTCTGAAATGTGGTGGATGCTTTTTCTATTTGTATATATATTTGCAGTTACACAGGAATAGTTGGTTTTTGCAGTCTTTTAATTTCTTCTTAGTGTTAAGCATTTTATATTCAGCACTTGTAGATCTGCTTATTGAATACTTATGGTTTTGATCAGTTTTAAAAGGTGTTCACACTGCAGAGAAATCTTTACCTTTGACTGTCAGCTATGGGATAATACAAGTGAGGAGTGGAAAAATAATTACTATGAAAATTAATTTTGTCAAGGTTTGTTATTTTCCCTGAAAATGAGAAGAAATCAGTTTAAAACTCCTAAATGAAAAATGATATTAAGTTGGCAAAATACTGTATGAGGTAACTAACTTTCTGCTGGTTTTGATTACTTGCAGTTTTAAATTATGAAATTTAGCAAAAACACCCCTTGATTTTGATCATCAAGGTCTAGTGATGAGACCTTGGCCCTATTATTCAGTTGTTAAAATGATTTGCAGAAAATGATACTGAGCTATGAAGTTGACACCAAGCAAGGATTAGAGGGTTTTTTCTGTCCTTCTGTACCTTAGCATATTAAATCTAAATTGCTCTCAGTTGCCAGTGTTCTGGAAAGGTTTCTCTGGGCAGTCCTGTTCCTGTTGAAGCAAATTGTAATGCAAATGCCTTTTAGAATTCTGTAAGAGGATACCATGCCTTGATTAATCTCTCTTGTCTTATTTATATCTTTGCTGGTGACTTGAAGATGTCATCAATATATAAAATAAAACAAAACCAGTATGATCAAATAGTTAAGGGGGTCCCTTAATATTTTAGTAACACTTACTAATAAACTGTTTTGGGATTTTTTTGTTTCATTTGCAGAACAAAAGCCTCAAAAACAAGCTCTTGTCAGGAAACAAGCTTTGTGGTATTCACGCAGAAGAGGTAAGGAAGATTCCTCTCTGTTCTAAATCTAATGTACCCAAAAGAAGTTTGCATCAAAGTCTTTTGTACTGAGATTCTGGTGTATTATATATATACATACACACACACCAGAGTACAAAATGTATGTTATGCTTATATGGTGAGTGTTCCTAAAATGTTCTCATCCCAACTCATTTCTGTGACTTCACAAGAAGCAGCTCAAAGGTGTTAGAAAGCAAGTTGCAAACTCAGGTTTAGACAAATGAAATCATTGGGCATGCCTATGATATAACTCTATAGATATATACATCTATAACAAATAGAAAAGAGATTTCATTTCCATGGTCTCCATGTCTACACTAAGACAGGAATTGTGAAAGGCCCGTGTTGAAATTAACTTGGAGACAGGAAAGATCTATAATTATTGATTCCCAGAATATTTAATTATTTCAAGGGGAAAAGGGTCACTTTATGAAATTGAGGGAAAGAAATCTCCCCTCTACTGAAGAGCAAGATAGATAGTCAATGATACAAAAGCCCTATTTTTGGCAAATTCCTCGATATAGAAGTACGTGCACTCATGGGAGCACTCCCTTAAACTTTTCATTTAAAAAAGCTATTACATGTGAATCTGATTTAGTCATGTTACTTAGGCTGGGTTTTTTGCATATATAATTTCTGTTAAGGTCATTGCATCTACCTTGTCAAAATGAAACCAAAGCATAAAAAATTTCTTCTGTACTAAAATTTTCCTAATTATGGGTGAGTGTATTTTCTTCATTAGAGTCTCTACCTTTTAACTTAGAGATCAGTAATTAGGAGGTCAAGTTTCTGATAAATTCTCCAAGGCAGGAAATAATACGGTTAGGAGTATTTTTTTCAGTTTTTCAAAATCTGTTATCTTCCTTTATCCCTATTCTTGCTTTCAAACATGTCACAGTATAGGGATACAGATGTATTTTCTTTCCTTCTTTACTGCTTAAAAAAAAAGCAGTGCATGCAAACAGTTTTCTGTTTTCCCCTCTTTTTCAAGTTTGTTTTTCCTAGTGTGTTTGGGTTTGCAAGGCAAGGTTTTGGTAGTGGGGAGAGCTGTTGGGGTGGCTTATTCTGGGAAGCTTCCAGAAGCTTCCCGTGTCCACCATTGCCAGTGTAGCCGGCTCCACTACAAACCCACCACTGGCCCAGGCTGAGACAGTCAGAGATGGGAGTAACCCCTCTGTGATAATGTATTTAAGAAAGAAAAAAAATGCTATTGCACTGTAATAATTGTTGACAGAAGAGAGGAGTGAGAACATGAGAAAGAATCCTCTCTGCAGATACCAAGGTCAGGGCAGAAGGAAGGAGAGGAGCTGCTCCAGGCACTGGAGCTGAGATTCCCCTGCAGCCTTGGGGGCAAAGGGCCCTGGTGAAGCAGCTTGAAGCAGCTGTGCCCCTGCAGCCCAGGGAAAGGCCAACAGGAGTGCAGAGATCCCCCTGCAGCCTGGGCAGCAGCCCCATGTCAGAGCAGGTGGATGCCCCAAAAGGAGGTTGTGACCTTATGGGAAACCAGATCTGGAGCAGGGACTGTGGATCCATGGAGAGAGGAGCCCACACTGAGCAGTTGCCTGGTAGGACTTGTGACCTCATGGGGGACCCGTGCTGGAGCAGCTCTTCCTGAAGGACTGCACCCCATGGAAAGGGATCATGCCAGAGCAGTTTGTAAAGAAGCCTAGCCCACAGGAAGGACTCAGACTGGAGAAGTTTGTAGAGGACTGTTTCCTGTGGAAAAGCATTTCCCCATGATAGAGCAGGGGAAATTCTCTTCCTGAGGAGGAAGCAGCAACAGAAATGCAATTAACTGGGGGCATAGCCCTCATTCCCTGTCTCCCTGGGCTGCTGAAGGGGGAGGAGGTAGAAACTGGGAATCAGAGGAGGGGAAGCTGTTTTGAAGATTTCTTTTACTTCTTATTATCCTGCTCTGATTTTGATTGGTAATAAATTCAATTAATTTCCCCAAGTCAAATCTGTTTTGCCCATGATGGTAACTGGTGAGCAACCTTTCTCTGTCCTTAACTCATGAACCTTTTGCTGTATTTTCTGTTCCCTGGCCAGTTGAGGAGGGAAGTGATAGAGCGCCTTTGGTAGGCACCTGGCATCCAGACAGGGTCAAACCACCACACCTAGCGGCATAATATTTGAATCTTTGGTAATTAACTTTAAGATCTTTTCTCTGATTATGTCTCTTTTAATACTTGCATTTAAGGACGGACCCTAAAGATAATATAATTTTATTACAGTGTGACAAGCCCTGGCACTCAGAGATCTTCAGAAAATTAAACCTAAATTAAGTAATAATCAAGACAGCAGATTGTGAGTGTGCTTCAAAGTGTGAGAATCTCTTACTTTATGAATCATCCTGGCAAATTAAGCATGTTGCCATTGGAACAAACAGAAATGCTACAGGAGCATCCTTTTTTTTTTTTTTTTTTTTTTTTGTGGTCATTTTGCCAGTTAGGTTGTGCCAGCCAGAGAAACATAGCGTGTTTTCTGCTTTTTATTAAGTACTGTGCTCACCAAGGATAACAACTGTGTGAGCTCAGTATCCTTTCAGTTATTATATCCAATACTTTTGTGGGTACAATTGCCTACCAGGGAGCTCCTGCTTTGTTTTGCTCCCTCAGGCTGCACGCAGACAGACACAGACAGTGATTCCTTGTTTCTAGTTGCAGCAGTTGGGAGCATGCCTGTGATCCTGCAGTTTTTGCATGGCTGGATTTTCTTCTCCAAGAAATCAGGACCTTGGAGAGAGGAAGGCAGAGTGGTGGAAACATTGGGATTTCCAGGACACAGAGAGGGCCACATGCCAGGCAATACTGCCAGACTCTGTATTTTAGAGGCCTGTGTTTAATGGTAATTTTATCTGTCTGATTCTACTAAGAGGTCCTGTCCCTTGAAGCACAGAAAATCTGCAGAATAACCAAATTTTATCACAAAGAGTTGCAAGCCTACACATGCTTTTGACCTGCACTGAATGTATTTAGCTTTATGACTTAGTTTCATCGCAGGATTCATATTTAGCAAATGAGTTGTACCTTAATCATAACTCTTAGATTCCTCTACAGCCTATTTGGATACCATGTATATGACAGAAACTTTATATTTTATTAAACACAGCCCTCAGAACAATTAAAATTGGTGAACATTTTCTCATTGGTCTTTAGGTGACATGGAATATATTCTATAGCTCAAGTGATTGCATTGCCCAGCTCAGAGGACAGTGCTATTGAATGAAATAACAGCAGACAAAATCCAGAACAAAGAATTCTGCTGGACTGATCTTGGCTATTTGTTTTGGATTTTACAGAATACCATAGCCATTTTGGCCTTACTATTTAAACATTTCAAGAAGGTTCTAAAATTTTATCTTTAGATCCATTCAGCCTTCCCAAAAGTCTGTCACTGAATTTGACTACATCAATTGGAAAGAGATAAAATCTTTCCTAAAATTCCAGCTTAAGGAAGATATACTACTTTTGTAATATGTTATGTTTATGAAATGCTCTTTCAGTAAATGTGAAACAGACTTCTAATCTCTTCCAAGGACTTCAAAACACTTGGCATAAATTAATACAAGCAAATTTATTGAGTATCAGTCGGGACTGTGGATTTTATTAAAAACAAATTATTGTTTTGAGAGGATTTTTAGATAAACGGTGANAAATATCCTCTTAAACTAATAAAAATAAGCATAACTAGGCCTGTCTTCAAGGGCATGGTTACAAACTGAGAACCTAGTTCCTTTGGATACCACCTGGAACACCCTGACCTTTACAAAGACCTGTGTAAGCCTATGGAGCATTTTAACTTCTAAAAATAAGATTGTTTACTTTGAAGGTGATGCCTTCAGTTGTGCTTCATGGAAAGTGTTAATAACAGCTCATGTCTAAAATGTGTAAGCCCAACAGCTGTTCCTTATAGTACTGACTCAGGTGTGTGCTTTAGGTGAGTGCCATTTTACAGTTTCCTTGGTACCTTGGATTGGTTTAACTTGTGAAACCTGGAAAAGCAATTGACAATTATTTGGTGGGGGGCATTCTACATTTTAAATCTGATCTAGATTCTGCTGTTCTTAGAATTCACTATGGTTTCTTCAATATTTAAAATTTAAAAAAAACCAAACCAACCCAAACCTGATTTGATTATCCTTACTTTCAGTCAAAAAAGATCCAAGCCCAGCTGAAAGAGCTTCGCTATGNTGAAAGAGCTTCGCTATGGGAAAAAGGATTTGATTTTTAAGGTAAGTTTTATTTCACTATAGTTAGCTAAAGTATTAGGGTTAATAAAGCATTGGAGTAAAGTAGGACTGTGATAGCTGCCTTTATTATTGCAGTTCTAAGGAATAAGTTTGTTCTGAAAAGAGCTCAAAACACCAAGACAGACTCAGTACCGTAATGCATTTTCAGAAATATAATATATTATATCTATATTTTTGTGCTCACAAAAAGCAAAATTCTAGGTTACTGATGATAAATAAAACCTGCTGTAGCATCTTTCATATTTCTAATTGAATGATATAATATTTTACAGATGCTTCTTGTTTTTCCTTTAATTAGTATTCCTCCATGACAAAATCAAGTATTGTTTACATTTAAAGCAAATCTCTGTGTTTATGATAAGCTTGAGCAATGTAATGTTCCTTAGGTCTGAAGATTTAAGAAAAAGAAACGTCTGTTGCTTAAACAATCCAAATGAATAGTCTGTTCTAGCTGGCACGTTTAAAAAAAATAATAAAAGTTTTAAAAATAAAAGAGGGGAAGACAAAACATAAAGACACTGCTGAAGGGCATCAAGTCCCTGTTAACACAGGGAGAGGTTAAACCCTGTTAAGGGAAGAAGAGAGAGATGCAGGTCACCTGACTGAAAGCTATTAATGGAGTAGTCCTTTTATATATTCCCAGCATAAAGGGTGAAGATTAAGTACTCATCTTCAAAGTGATTAGACCTAGAATTACTTACAAAGTCATTTATGTCAATGTGAGTTCCAAATTGTCTTCTGGAAGTGTTTAACTCTCTCTATTGTATATACAGTGCTGTGAATATAGAGTAATGTAAGCCATTTAAAAGACACAGTGTGATTTCTGTGGGGATTGTTTGTTTGTTTGTTTGTTTGTTTTGTGGGGGTTGTTTGTTTGTTTGTTTGGTGGCTTGGGTTTTTTTTCCCATGCATAGGTTTATTCTAAGTTTTATCAAGGACATTTATTTCTGGTCTTTGTAAAACCAAAACCAGGGAAACAGATTTAGAGACAAAAATTAGGTGTATTATAGATCTAGGCGTTTAACTTCTAATGCCATCTAGCATTAACAAAAAGAGCACATCTTTCTTCAAATTCAGTATAATGGAGAGCTTGAGCAGAGGTAAAGATCAAAAATTCTAATCTTGCCTTGCTGTGAAAGTTTGTTTTCTTTGGCTGAAGCAGTAGGATTGTTCAGCACTATTATCCACTTGTTTTCATTATGCTAATACACAGTGATCCCAAAAAAGGAACTGAGCTGTGCTAGGGTGTATACTAATGCTTAGCAAAGGAACTCCTGCCAAGTACTATGCACCTGAAAAAAGCTCACAGAAGATGAAAAGCAGGAACATGAAGAAGTGAACCTGGTGGAAAGGCTGTCACTGGCATGCATGCAATGACATCCCCCTTCTCCTAACCCTACTTCAGTAAACTGTGACAGTGTAGCAGCTAAGGCACACGTGTAAAGAGCTGTACTAAGGGAGGAAATGTGTCTGGTGTGAATGGGAATAGTTGTGGTCTCATCTGACTGGATATGGCTCAATGGATATGGCTTTCTCCACCATAGTCTCCTCTTCAGATCCTTGGAGAATCATCATCTGAAGACTGTGTCTACATTAGACCACATGAATTACACCTTGATTTACACTGAATAGACATAGCTCTTGATTATGAATGAGCACTAGAACCACCAGCTGAGATGTAGGTCCCAAGTTAGATGGGGTGGGTTCTCCTCTGAGCGGCTGTTACTGCAAAATAAAGATAGTTACTTTCCTTCTAGGTAAATTATGATCTAATGTAATTAAAAACACTCTGAGAACTCCAGATGGAGAATGTAGATGAATTGTGGATTCCAAAGCCCCACATACTAAGAACTGTGTATTATATATTTATATGTAAATCATTGAAACATCTCTCGACTGCATGAAATTCTGTACGAGAGTGAATGCCTGCTTTGCTAATATTGATATATCCTTTATATGTAACCAGAAATATGTTTGCAGGTTTATTCATCAGTCTTTTTTCTGACCAAGAAAATTTGATTTATGAAGCAGAGGGAGCAGGAACCTTATGCTATCCACCTAAACCATGTGAGATGGGGGAGGGTAGGCTCAGTGTGCTTATTTGTGTGTGTTTCATGTCTGAAGACAGACACACTAAGCAGAGTAGAAGCCATTTGGTATAGTCTGGAAAGTTTTTTAAGTATCTGCTTGTGCTGACTAAAAGGTAAACTAGTGGGAGAAATGAACCCCTCACAAAATACCTTGTGAACGATTTCAAGTTGGAGCTACCAGTTAATAGGAAAGTTACAATAAAGGCAATATTACAGAAACACTGGTTTAAACTGACAAAGTCAGAACATGACCTGATACCCTGTTGGTCAGGGT
>VZUA01002850.1:6413-23076 GCA_013401035.1 Horornis vulcanius | reverse complement strand
AGAATTAGCAAGGTGAGTTTATTTATAAAACCTGAATCAGACAATTTAGGGGACAAAACTTTGAAATAAAGGAGCCTGGTTGTTTTGGGATTTTATAATTTATCTGACCTTCATAATTAGCATTGGAGCTGTAGTAATCTGAATTTAATCTCTTCAAATTCAACATCAGTCTCTTTCTCAAAAAGAATGCTGTTTGAAGCCTCTTTTTTACTTTATTTTAATTTAAACTTCCTTATGAAGCTGATTTTTGAAAGTCCAAAATAATTCCGTTTTAAATTAAAAATAATACTTCATTCCCTTAGCCAGCAATTAAAGTGTTTGTGGCCTCCTTTTCATTGTTTAAGAAATGGAAGAGGGCAAAATCCTTGCCTTTTTATGTTAGCTTCTGAGATGGCATCATTTTTTTCTAAGAAAATACCTGCAAAGCAACCTGTTGTTCCATAGAGGACACAGACATGCTGGGTTTCAGTTAAAAAAAGAGCTGCTATAATGTCAAAACAAAACAATTAGGGAAAGATTAATTGCATTTTTCAGGTAGCTAATCTTTGTTAAAAAAAAAAAACAAAAACAAAAACAAAAACCTGCAAGAATTTTGCTCTCTTAGTATTTTTTCTTGCTTAGTTTACATTTTCTTGCGAGGCCTTGGGTTTTAGGGTGGGTTTTTTTCATGTCAACTTTTGCCATCACTCTTGCTGCAAGTAGAAGACAGATTGTGCATGCAGTAGGGATTGTGGAAGGAAGAAAAGAGAGTCCTGTGATTAAGATAATAAAATTATACAGAGTTTTTTCCTTTTTCAATTCCTCAGCAGGTTTCCTTTCCATGCTGGGATGGCCTTGTGAAGAGCAGTCCTGTATGTACGCTCTCCGTAACTCTCATTTTCAGAACACTTTAACCCTGCTAAAGCATCTCCCTTGAAGGAGGGACCTCAGCACCTGCTGCACCAGACCCCAAAGCTTCTGCTCACCAGATAACCCTGGCTCTGTCTGCATTTTTCCAAAAGACAGCATAAAAAGCCCATCTTTCTCTTTTTTTTCTATCAGAGATATCTTGTGCAGCTCTCAAGCCATTGATTATTTCAAAGCCAATAAACACTTAACACTCCTTGCCTCGGTCTTGCATCCTTAAAATGTGTGAGCAACATCACCCTTTATCTTTCCAAGGTGTGAAATTAAAAAGGGGGAGGGAGATTTTCACCCTTGAGAAGCTCAGAGGCTCTCCTCAGCATCGAAATGTGTTCTGTGGCCACACCATGGGCAAAGAGGAGAGCTTAAAACAATTCAGAAAATGACTGTTAATTATTTCTGCTACCTGGTAATCCTATTCCTGTGGTGACCAGTGACAGGACACAAGAAATTGGAATGAGACTGTGTCAGGAGAGGTTCAGATTGCTTATTAGGAAAAGGTTCTCAAAAAGTTTAGATTTAGGTATGGGATCAGAAACTTGGAGCCAGTGATCCTTACAGGTCCCTTCCGACTTGAGATGCTCTTTGATTCATGTCAGATTTCAGTGTCTACAGAGTATGGAAATTCTCTTGTGCTCCTTGGACTCACAACCCTGAGGAGATTCACTCTGGGAAGGATCAGCCCCTTCCCTGGGCTTTCCAAGGTGATGTTCAAAGTATGTGTTATATAGAGGGCAAAAAAATTATAAAGGGTTGGCTGGGCTTTGTTTTATTTTCTTTCTAGGAAAGGATAATTTAATTTACAAAGGTAAAAAAATTAGTATGCAAAAGGTGAAAAGAAACCTTCTTAGTGCAGAGCAGGGAATTAGGGTGCATCTTCATTTTTCCTATTCATTAAAAATTCCCCAGGACTTCTTTGTGGCAGAAATTCAAAGACAGCCTATTTACTTGATTTAAACTGGGTACAAAATTTTTCAAATTGCAGTGATTCCAACGTGTCCTGTTCCTCAGTTCTGATGGAGGCAGACCCTCCACGCTGGCCTGCTATGCTGTGGCAGTCAATTGAAACTCTATTTCAAAGTAACAGGAGTCTCCAGAGACACAGTCCTCCCATATCCTGCATCTAATTGCAGAATCCAGGGCTGGAGGATTCCTGTCCATCTAATGAATTTCCCTGTGATCTCATTTTCCAAAGCAGCAACAGTTTATTTCTCTTTATTTCTTGCCAATAAGAGCTGGGCTAAAGGAAAGTTACTCATAGGACTTTGAAGTATTGAGTCATTCATTTATTCACAGAAATAATTAACGGCTGTAGTTTTACATTAACTGTTTTTCTGTTGCACTAGATAGCAATTTAATCTAGGTTTTAAATCATCTGCAATCATTAACAAAAAAAAAAAAAAAAAAGAAAAGAGACAACCAACCAAAAATAAAATAGTCTTTCTTCTTCACATTGAAAGCTAATTTTTCTTTTGTGTTGGATGACTAAGTACACACCACCAGAAAGAAAAGGGAGTACGAAGGAGCTAAGCATAATAATACAGAATAGATAGTTAAATATGGAAAGGACCAAAGAAATAAAGCAAACAAAAACCCCAACAACCAAAAAATCAACCCCTTCACTGCTGGGTTACAACTGAGACACCATCCCAGGTGTCAGGATACTTCAGAGAATCCACAAACCTCTGTGATGTTCCTTGTGGCTTTGCCTTGATATAGGGAAAGGCAGCACACAGGAAATTCAATCTGTCCACAGCAGAAGGGTCCTTTCCAAGGTCTGCCTCACAGTGGGTCAGCCCTGATGGATTTTGAAATCAAAGTTTTAATTTCACTGGTTCACCCCTTAAGCTTTATGGTGTTCGAGTTTTAAAAAAGCTTTGATGAAGCAAATTGCATAATGATTAAAAGATTGTTTCATTTTTTCAGGGTGTATTGTAAAGTGAACATTTTATCCTTAAATTGTGACATTATCTGGGTATGGCAGACAGCTTGAGATTTTTTTTTTTAAACAACCCTCTCATTGATGGTTTTCTTTTGGTGTTTTTGTGGTTTATTCTGGGGTGGGTGGAGGGGTTGGTGATGGGGTTTGGGGGTTTGAGGGTTGATTGTTGTTTGTTGGTGGTGCTAGAGGGATTTTGTTGGTGTTGCTTGGTTTGTGTTTGATTTTTGAAGGTAGTGGGGTTTGACTGATTTCAGAATGCAATTAAGAAACAAAGTTTTCCATAGCACATTCACAGACTTGCTCATGCAGAGTTTAATGCCCAGGTCTCACTAAATTCTCACTAAATTTCAGCTAGACTGCACATGAATTAGCTCTTATACTGACACTAGAAAAAGCCCCACACTGGTTTATAAAAATATTTCCTCCTCAGTAACGAGTGCAAGAGAAACTTATTGCTTGAGAGTTTTAGATCAACCCTGTCTCTAAGAGCCATTACTGCCAGTGATGCTTTGAAACTCTGCTCCAAGTTTATCACATAACATTTGGTATCAGCTGTAAAATTCTCCAGTGTTTGATTGAATGGCAAATGTTATTATCCTCCCAAAAGGTTTTAATTAAAATGTTTGGAGGCCAAACAGCTGTGCATGGAAATGCTTACTTCAGCTGAAAAAAAATTAAACTTTGGAACCCATAGTTTCAAATACTTAATTTATATGCCTTATCTTCTGCTTATTATAGAAATCTAAATTAATGGAACTAGTGAAAATTGCAGACACACTTCTGCTGGTGAAAACCGGGGAGCTGGGAATGAAAATGAGCACAGGATTCACCCCTTTGTGTTTGCAGAACATCTGATTGCTACACCTTGGCACGGTCCTACCAGAGAGGATTGAGCCTTTGGGGGGGATAAGGCTGAAAAATCAGCAAGACTTGAAGTAGTAGTGTATGACTCTGAGTGTTTCTCTAAATTAAAGATAGAAAATCTTTATTTTTTTTTTAATTTTCCTAGAAAATCGCTCTTAAATCCATAGTTTGCAAGTGTAGGGCATCTAGTGGTCTCTTACACTAAAATTTTTGGAATTTGGAGAATTTTTTTGTAAGGGTTGTGTCTGTGCCTCGGTTTTTCTTTAGGACTGAAGTTGATGGGTGTATGAACTTTAGGAACTTGTTTGTTTGTGGAGAGGCAGGGAGGGAAGTTGTTTCTGTGGTTTGTTTTGGTGTTTGCTCTCTGTCTGGGTTTTCAAAACCTCAGCAAATTCTACTGCCTTCCTCAAAAATGCACTGTACAATGTGCATGTTATGGGGTTCTCTTTTGTTTAGAATTCAAGTTTCCTGGGGGGTTTATGGTGGGGTTTTTTTTGTGAAAAAAGCATAAAAATATAAATTGTGAGTATAAAAATTTTCAAGGCAAAACAATCCTGTGCCTGCACTATGAACCAAAGCAGATTGGGGGGCACCTAGAAAGCCCAGCAATAGTTCGACAAAATTAATTTTTTTCTACTTTGCTCAATGAATGGGTTTGAAAATTGGGAGTAACCTTGAGGACCGAACAGAGAAATTGAGAATTCTGAGCCCATCAAGGGACATAGAGGTGTCCAAGGTGTGACAATGAAAGTAGACACTGAAATAGTCATGAGCACCCCTTCCATCCTCTCTGTGCCTGTCTCATCTCTTTCCAGAAACAAATTGCCAGAATATACCTGAAGAAAACTGTGTATGCTTCCTCTGTAAATTAAAAAAAAATAATAATAATATCTGGACCATTTTAACAGCCTCTTTCCTGGCAGGCACATCTCGTCTGTCATAGGAATCTAATTCAGAGGCACAGTGGGTTTCCAGCCATTAGCAGATGTTGTAGGTTACATTCCACTCACTACCCTTGGAAAAAAATACCCAGCACGAATTTTAACAAAGGAGAACTGTGTCTCTTGGGAGGAGGCTTGCCATGCTAGAGAACTCCTGCTTTAAAATGTTTTCCAAAAAGGAAGAGATGCAAGAAATGTGCTGGGAGGGCAAGAAAGCAAATGTTCACACCATGTTCACTTTCCAATATGCAAGAGCAGCTTCCCAAAGTAAAAGAAAAATGAGATCAGGACAGAACTCCAGTGTCAATAAAATAAAATACAATCTTTTTTGTGCCAGTGCCTCTCAACTGAGTTTCAGGGTGTGCTTGCTTTCTTCCCTGCTGTGCTCCCTTCCATCTCATACAGCACTGGCTCTTATCTCGGAGATAGAATAGAAATCAGATTCATGGGGTATTCTCTGCTCATCTTTCTCTCTCCTGCAGTGCTGATGTGATCCCTGGAAGATGATGGAGAGGATTTTCCCTTCAGTTCCCTTGAATCCAGGCAGCAATGATGGCATTTCCCACCGTGTTCAAAACCCAGCTGGATGGGAATACCCAGGCACGCTGCCAGTGGAGAGAAGGGTCAGTCCTGCTCTTGTGTCCTGGTCCCTGGTGCCACCAGGGAGGGGATGGCACTGTGCCAAGAGAACAGCTCTGTTTGACAGCCCTCCCAGGTGTGAGCAAGCCCCAGGTAACGCTGCCCTCGCTTGCCACAGGGCTGAGGGTACAGCTGTTGTTTAGTACCAAGAAAAGAAGGTTCTACAACTGTTATTCCTCCCTCCAACTACCTGAAAGCTTGTGGGAGGTGGGGTTGGTCTCTTCTCTCAGGCAACCGGTGACAGGGCAAGAGGAAATGCCCTCAAGTTGTACCAGGGGAGGTTCAGCTTAGATACTGGGAAAAAGTTCACTGAGAGAGTGAAGAACTGGAATGGGCTGCCCAGGGAAGTGGAGTCCACATCCCTGAAAGTGTTCAAAGAAACCAGCAGAAAAGGCACTTGACAATATGGTTCAGTGGGCATGGCAGCATCTGGTTGAAGGTTGATGACCTTGGGAAGTCTTTTCCCACCTCAATGATTCTGTTTTTTCTATAACCACTGTAAGTGGGAGCTGCCAGGTCCCCCTGCACCATTGCACTGACTCCAGGCACGCAGAGGTGAGGTGAGAATAAAACCCTGCAGGCTGTAGGATCTGCAGCTCTGGGAAGCTGCTGGGGATTGCTGGAGGGCACTCTGTACTGCTGGCAGCCCCGAGGAGCCTCACTGAGGCATCAGGACCCATTACACACAAGCTATAGCCCCAAACACTTGCAGCAGGAATCTCAGCGTGGCAATAACTGGGAGCTAAGACCCTCGGGGTGGAAAACAAAATGTTCTGTTGTGGGAGGAGGTGATGGATGTGGACTCAGCTGCTGCACCCCGTGATGCTGCTCCTGCAGGGCAGAGCAGCAGGGATCCCCCGTGCTGATGGTGAAAGGGACAGAGGGTTCTGGCCCTGGGAGCTCAGGAATGGTGTTTGTGGAGCACCTGGCAGAGAGCTGGGGGCACCCCTGTGCTCAGTCTCTGTCTCTGCCCTGCCACTGCTCCTGGGGTAGTTTTGCAGATTGAACAGTCTGGGCTTGATCTTCAGACTTCACAGAGATGAGAAGAATGATTAGAAAAGCGTGTTTTTGTGAGGTTATATGATCTGCTTTGCTGGTGGTGTAGTTACCACACAATATTCAGCTGAGGATTATGCAATAAGGCACTTGACAGAACAGATTGAATGATCAGATAGTCCAGGTTTCTAAAGGTTTCAGCCAAGATAATGCAGCTAAAATACTTGAAATTAAAAATCAGCCTCATAATTTCCTATATGAGCAACAGTTCAAGTGTAAATCAAAAATACACATAAAAAAGCAGGATTTTCAAACCCAGAGAAAGCCATTTCAGTAACAATCATTCCCATTTTGATTGTCTAGCAGGCTAAATAGGAACTGCAAACTATTCTTTTCTGAAAGAGGTGGGACAAAAATATTGGAATAAACTTTTCATTGTCCCCAAGTTTGTACCTGTGACTGCACTGAATTACTCTTCCAACAGAAGATAAAGGCCCTTCATTTCTCCAAGGTGGTCGTTTGTATTAAAAATAATAATAAAAAAAAAGAGAGATAACTCTAAAATTAGCAAAAAATACCATAATTTACATAATTTACAATGACTGTGACTGTGAAGTGTCCAGTGAGCAGATCATGGCAGAGCAATTTGAGCCACAGATAACAGGTTAAATAATGTGTGGCATTCAGCTTTCTTTCCAATATTCAAATTTGAAACTGATGTATGTAGATGAAAATCATATGAGTCCAAAATGTCTTTTTTCTCCCTTTCTTAATGAAAATTGATTTGCAACATCCAAAATCAGCTGCACATATTAGATATGGATGATTTCTGTTTTCCTTCCATGTTTTTTAAATGAATAGTTATTTTCTGAGATTATTCAGAAGCAAAGACCTGTTTTTTGAGTGAGTAAAAACTTCTGCTAAACATAGGAAAAATCTTCCTTGTTTTCCATTTTACTACAGGAAAGCTTACTGTGGCAGTGGCCCAATTTAAGTAATAAGACATTTTGAGGGGTCTGTATTTAGGATCATATAAAGTTTAAAATTAGAGCTTAGACAGTATCCAAGTGGGGTTTTTTTTAAGATACATTTGTAAGAGGAAAATCTCAAACATAGAATACCTTAAGAGCTAGCTTTATACAATGGGCTTTGTTGTATCTCCTCTATATTACAGGAATGTGCCCCTTCTAGTTTCAGCCTCACCTCTAGTTAGGCACTGCTTCCTGAAAGGCTTCTGCCCTCTGTAGCTCTGTCTGCAGTGCCCTCAGAAAGAAATAAAGAATCCTCATAATGTGGCAGAAACTTGAACTCTGGCAGTCAGGAAAAGCTCTTGCACTAAGAGGTCTAAAGGATGCTGGCATGGAAGTAGCAGGAGCTGAGATTTAGCTTGGCCTGCCCAGCCTATAATAATTATCCTGTGTCTGTCAATGTCATGCACAGTTCTACATAAAAAGAAATAATGTCTGTTCTTGATAATGTCCACTGTTATTAGAAACTGTGAAGGCTGACATGCAACATGCTTGATTTGCTGAACAGCATTTTGCTAATTTATTGCAATTTAAGATGTAGCATATTCAGAGAATATTCCTCGTTATATTCCTGATGCAGTTAGTGTGAGGATGGCCATTTCTTACTGTCGTACTTGCCCTCAGAATGGAACTGCTGCTCTCCTCCTTGATGTGACATTTCTCTTGATGGGCAGAATGCTGCTGTGGATGTAAAATAGCTCACAACCAGACATTATTAGGTGTAATAATGAAAACACACTTTGAAAGCTGAAGCATTGGGACAAGTGCTTCCGGGTGCAAGTGCTTCCATGCTCATGTATTCCTTGGTTAAACAAACCCTTGTTCTGTGCTCCAGACCCCTGGCACCTTGGCTGTGCTGCCCTCATTCCACTGTGTCTGATGAGCTCAGCTCTGGACAAAATATTCCAGCTGAAGTCTCCCAAGTGTCAAACAGGAGATAATAGCACTCAATATGTCAGCCACTACTCCCATTTCTGTGCCATCTGCAAACTGGGTGCTCCCTTCCTTCTCTGTCTGGTTGTTAATAAAAAAAAAAAAAACCAAAAAAAAACAAAAAAAAAAAAAAAAAAAAAAAAAAACAAACCAAAAAAACTTGAGAAATACTGGGCCTGGTGCTGAGTGTGAATCCCTGAGAGGTCCCACCAGCAACTGGCCACCAGCTGGACTTTGCCTTTTCATCATCACTTTTTTTGCTTCTCATGATTAGAAATGGCTTTGTGGACTTGCTGCGTGATTTTCCCTCAGACTGATGTTTCCTGTAACTTCCTTCTTTTTTCTTAAAAATGGGTTATATGCCTTGTCCCTGAGCACCACACCCTGTGAAAGTCTGGGACCTGTGGCTGCAGCCCATCTGTTTGCATGGATTTATATATTATTCAGTCCTGCCAATGGCCTTCTTCATTACAGAAACACAGGATTTACAGTGTGATGGAAACGCAGTGATCCAAAACATTGTTAAACCTTCTGATGCTGCAAATGGGATTTTATTTTTTTAAGTCACTTGTGTTGCATCAGCTTCTGCTTCGACAGATGGCTAAGCATCCCATAAGAATAAAATAGAATATTGGGAATATGTCTTTATCTATACCAAAGTCTAGTAAACAACCTTCTGTTCCCCTCATCCTCTGGAAAATATCAGGCTTAGTTTACTTATATCTTGTAGTGCTGTTGCTGATAGAAATGTGTGAATGACTGCTCCTGTTAATGGATAAGATAAATAAGAATTACTGTGTGGCTAACTGACAGATATGAGAAAACTAGCTCTGCTGAATCCTTGATCAATGCTTTTTCATAGGAAATATTTTCTGCTTGTTTTGAAGGGAAGTTTGGCTGGCCCAGGGAGCTGGTAATATTATTCCACAGCTTTTCCTTAAATCACTACTTACAGGCCAGACTGGCAAAGCAGTAACGGTGAGGTTTTGCTCTCTAAAGACTGATTGATGGCCTGTGTGAAATAAGTTTGTTCCCTCAGTACAGTTACTAGTGGAAGAGATTCATGTCATAACAACCAGCACCACAGTGTATTGTCTCTGTGGAAATCTGACAAGAGAGTGAGGACTGATAGAGCTTGGAAATGAATTACCTTGCTGCTCTAGAGGGTTGTCTCTCAAAACTTGAAATGGCAAAAAAAGCATCAAGTGACACCTTAGTGATCACCTTTGTATTTAAAACAGGATAACCATCAGAATATTTTTTATTATTTCATCTGTTCTTTAAAACCATGTTAGCGACGATAAATTCATCCACATTTCAATATCAAAGGGAGAAGATTGTACCAGATGAAAAGGAAGTTAATGAACAAATGCCTCTATTCATTGCCTGTGTTATTTTTAGAGCTGAGTGGAATGGGTGGTTGGGGGCTATTTATTTGTTTCAGGGGATTATTTTTCCCCTTTATTCCTATTGTCATCAGTAGACAGAAAATCAGATAAAGACAAGAGATGCATTGTCCCTGTAACAGTGCCCAGTGTCCATCAGAGGATGGACATCAGAGGATTCCAGGCAGCTGCAGCAGTGCACTGCAGCTCCCAGCCCCTGCATGGCTCCTGCAGCTGCTTTCAGAGGGAGGTGTCTGTGTTCCAGCCCACAGTGTGCACTGGTGGCAGCTCCATGTTGCTCTGCTGTTGGAAGAGAATGGGACTCATTGCTGTGCCTTCAGATATTACCAATGTGCTGCTGTGTAAAGGAGAGACAATCCTGAATTCTCCCTCTCTGCTGCCAGCCCTGGTGCACCATATGCTGAAGGATACTGCATTTCAAGTTAATAATGAGATACAGCATAATAAGGTCAAAGCAGGGATGATCAAACTGAACATATGCTGTGGCATATTCCTACTAAGTGAAGACATCCAACTACTGATGTTGTTACCAAGGCAGAAATATTTTTTTCCAGGATATATTCCTGATGTACTGTAAGAAAATCTGACGTACAGGCTCCAGAAAGTGGGTATCAAATGATCTGGAGATGCCTTCAGTACCAGTTAATATTTTCATCAATAAACTGGAGAAGAGGTAGAACAGCAGCCTAATGGAGTTCAATGACCTGTTGAGAGAGTCATAAATACATCTGGGGAACAATGCACCTTAGTGGAGGAATGGGTAACATAAAAAGGAAATCCAGGAGAGATAAAAAGAGAGAAGTGTGCCAAGAACTTACTGGTGGAGAGACCAGATTTCCCCCCTCTTTTAAATAGGATAGAATTCAACTTTGCCTCTTTGGCCACTGGCATTCTATGTATTCAGGGGGTAAATGAAGCAAAGTGGAAATTTACCCAACAGCATAATGTCAGCTGTATTTAGTTGTTTGAGGACCCAGGGTGATATTAGAGTATTTTGACTCAGCAAAGCCCTGCTATTGAAAATCTACCATGAGTATTGCAATTGAGTTCTTGCAAATCAGTGCTTTTTGATGGAGATACAGCAGGGAGAGAACCTCTCTTCACAGAGCAGCTTCCTGAGGCAAAACTTCACTCTTGCTGCATGTGTTCAGTCAGGTGTCCTTTCACCAGATGTTTCCCATTTTATTCATGCTAGTGCATTAAACACAAAGCTTTCCCTGTAACCTCTTCACTGAGAGCACAGGCCAGCACAGAGGACTACATAAAAGCAAGCAAAGATAAAAACCTCATACAAATTCAATGTTGACTTACAGCTAAATTAATTACATTTCTTATTTAAGTAAAAGCTGATCCTCAGCTGGGATTCTCTAATTAAGTGTTAAAGGACAGGGCAGTTCTAGAGATTTGACTTAAAAATAAAGAGCAATTGCTTCTAAATTACTTACTAGACTTTTTATGGATCTGGCTGAGTTTAAAATGGTTGTGGGAAACTGCAAAACTAAGATAAGCAATGAACAAATATTTCTACCCCCTCTCCATGGAGGTGTTTTTCTTGATTTCCTTGCTGTGTTTCTGTCCTGTATCTCACAGTCTGGGATTTAAGAGATACTTCCCATTCTGTCTGCATATACTGCTTTAGACATTGCCTTTTTCAGGCAATTTCAGGACAGTGCATAAAGCAGTGCAACCAAAAGCATGAATGTGTCCATGGACAAGTGATTGTATTGGAAAATTAATATTCATTAGCTTGAGCCACAGCTGTTTCACTGTTTTCTTCTCCTGCCAATTCCAAAATATAATGTCAAGAGGGAAAATATTTCTTTCTGCCAGTTTTAAAGGCCTATATGCTTTAAAAGTGCACTAAGGCATGAGTATTCAATGGCTTTTAGTTGTCTCTGTGTCACACTCAACATATATCCACTGTTTTTCTCACATTAATCCAGGGCAGGGGGTAATTCATGCACATGCCTATCCACACTGTTAAAAACAAGATGTTTCTAGGAAGTTTTCTAATGTTTTCTACACTTTCCCATGACAGGGGAAAAAGCAACTTTTGCCTTATCTCTGTCTAATCTTTGTTGCATCATGGATACCAGACATCTTGGGTAATATGTCCTAAACCCATTAGCTGGTAGTTTCATTTTTA
Source organism: Horornis vulcanius (assembly GCA_013401035.1). Lineage (NCBI taxonomy): Eukaryota > Metazoa > Chordata > Aves > Passeriformes > Scotocercidae > Horornis > Horornis vulcanius. The sequence goes on along the minus strand of VZUA01002850.1, from coordinate 11,278 downwards.
GATTCTGCCACACGTGTTTGAATGCAGCAGATGCTTAAGACTGTGGCACACACTATGCAACAAGAAGATAATTGCATGTTCAGGGTGCCCTTAACAGTGATCTCACACTGTGAACAACAAGCCTTGGAATGAGGGGCAAGGAGGTGCTTCAGTGTGACATACTCTGCCAAAACTGGGAGAAATCATCACCTGTTGTGTAAATTTAGAGAATGTTGTTACTCGTTGTCTGGCTCTGAACACAAAATTAAAGCCACTGCCTTTTTTTATACAAGGCAATCACATTTGAGACTTGCTTAGTGGTTTCAGGTGCTGAGGGGTTTTTTTGTTTCCTTCTCCCCGTCCTTCCCCCTTTTTTTAATGAAGAATAACTTCTGTTGCTAAACACCTCACCTTGTACAATACATTTCAAAATAATGGCCTTGAATGATTTTTTTTTTTTTTTTTATGGTGAAGAAATAAGACTTTGAAAGCAAAGGTCAACAGTGTAGAAGTGAATCCCTGTAAAATAGCATCAGCAGCAATTTGAGACATAAGTGACCTTCAATTTAACTTCTATTGACATCAAATTCCTCTTCTAGAGAACAAGGACAGTACATGGCCTTGTAAATATTAGTCTCAAATAAATTCACCTTGCTGCAAGTTTTTATATACTAACCCTCAGAGTAAACAAGTGCTGTTGCTTTGAGGTTTACAAGATTTTAGGTAGGTGTATTTGATAAAATGTGCAGTAAAAAAATAATAAACATGGATTCCTTTCTCCTTTTTGCTTTCTTGTTTTCTTGGTTATAAATTATGAAAGAAGGATTTCTTATTAATAATTGTATTTGATCTTTCACTTTATTCCAGAAAAATTTACCAAACTGGTGGCTCTCTTTTTTCAATGTACACGTTTAAAGTAATTCCATGTGAATTGTTGCCTGCTTATATGTTTAAATACAGTTATGTTTTCTCTTTGCACCCTCAGTGGAAGTAATGAAATTCTTGCTTTGCTTTTTAATATCAGGGTGCAACTTCCAAATCTCCCTTCTGGATTTGCTGTTTTCCAAATTCAGTCAACATTTCACGAATTGCCTTCCCTTTTTCCAACTGTGTACCATTCAATCTAGCAAAATTAGAATGGTCACAGCCTAACCACTGATCCAAGGCAATTTTTGCAACAGTTTTCTATTGTTCTTCACCACTCTGCTACCTTCAAAGATATTAAATAGCACAACAGAGATGTGGGTCACTCCCAGAACCCCAACATACCCATCCTCAATCACTGCTGATTCCTGGTTAGGTAACTTTTTCTGCTCTCAGTTCATTCAGTGTTAAGTGAATTTTAAATTCAGTAGACACTGTGCACCAACACCAAACCAAAACAGTCATGTAAGTGTTCAATCTATGGGAACAATGAGCACCTGGGATAAAATTTGCTATTCCATTTTTTCTCAGAGGAGGAGGATTTAGCACTTTTCTTGCTGATCATCAATTTCTTGAGATTCTAGAGGTTAAAACACCTTGGCTAAGCATGAAGGTTTGTTTTTTTGGAAGCTGTTAAGCCAACACCTACACTTGAGTGACATGGATATTTCCATCCAGGATTTTGGCATTTCTGTGTACTCTCAGCTCTTTATGTAGCTGTTCAATGGGTCACTCTGCTCCTTTGTGGTTTTCAGAGAACAAATGGAACTAGAGAAGTTCTTGGCCCAGCTCAGGAGTTTCCATCCTTTGGAGACTCTACCAAACTGCTTCATCTTTGCTCAAGGACTCAAGTGCATCCACCAGAGAGAGGAAATGCCCTCAGGTTGTGGCAGGGGAGGTTTAGGTTGCATATTAGGGAACCTAAACCCTATGTTTAGGGTTAAATGTTAATAATTATTATTATTGAAAGAACTCTCAAACATTGAATATGCTGTCCAGGGAAGCTNTAAGGGCTGAACTTGATGTTCTTGAAGGGTCTTTTCTGACAGAAATGATTCTGTTTCTAAATTTATTCTGATTTCTAAAGGTAGCAGCTTGGTCTGGATAAGTATTTGGTTTCAATATGCAGAGGGAGAAATTCTTTTCTGGGGTGTCAGCAGAGAGTTCCACGATTCTTAATTTCAGCATTTAAGTGGTAGGTTTTAATTTAACTGAAGTGTTTTAATACTTATTTTTATTACTAGCTCTGCTTTTGACTGTAATTCACATAAACTTAGTAAAATCTTCACGAGGGACTGAAGCTATTTCAGGGTTCACAGACAGGACAACATTTAGCAGAATTTTCTTGCCTCAGCATTTGCTGTATGAATACCAATGAGAAAAGGACAACATTTTGCTTTCTCCTTGAACTCCTGACTGCTGTCTAGATGTGGATTATTTTGATACCAGGATCTTCCTTTTTTAATACATACATATGTATGGGGAGTGTAGGAAAATAATAATAAAAAATTACCATGTTGTCCTAATCTGTGGTCATGTCTCCTGGCATTTCATGATTCAGTAGTTGTGGAATTAATTATCTGCAGTGAGCTGACTTACTTGCTGGAGAATGTGACTTACTTGCTGAAGAATGTGTAGGAGGGGGGAGAAATTAGCATATATTGTTACTTTATACAGTGCTAAGCCTGAATTTCAAATAGATGATAGTGCATTCTCTATTTTTTTTTTTTCCTAAATTGATATTCATGCTAGACAGCAATACCATTGTTTGTAAATGATGTCACCTAACAAATCATGTGGGTGCTTCATTCAGTAAAAGAGCAGTCTAGGAGCCATAGACATTATTAGGATGGGCTTAAATGCTCAGCATACAGTTATTGCCAGGAGAACATACAGGTCTGAGCATGGTGCTGATGAGATGATTAGTGAGGTTGTGCAGACCAGATATTTTTATAGCTAAATCACTGCCTGTTCAAAGGAGTTGATTTTTTTTTCCTTTTCAGTATGAGAAGCAGCAACAGTAAAAGATGGTGTTTAGAATCAATGTTGTCTTTCCTACATGAATTCATTTATCTGTCCTTCTTTATTTCTTTCCTCAGCCACTGCTTTACAGTTTAATTTGTCTTGTTCTGTTATTTGCACCTCAATGAGGCAGAGATGTAATGAAAACGTGATTTATTGCTGAAGATAAACATGAGTTAAGAAAAGCTTTTAGGCCATCATGAAAGGGAAAACTGAGAGATAAAAAGGTTGAGGTGCCACTGCCTTTACTCATGTTAGGCCAGCAGCTCAGCATAGATGGGCCTTTTGCAATATTGGGGTTTTTTTAAAGCAAAGTAACAGATAATGCCCTTTCTGCAGAACTTGCTCTTTAATTGAAATAAGAATGGGTGAGAAAATGAGAAAGACCCATTTCACAGATAAGGAACTGAGAACAAAGAGAAATCAGTGCTTGATTCAGTGTCTACATGAGCATGTGTTTGCTTTCAGACTGACTAGCTCCATTTCAAGTCACCACTGCATTCAGAGTGATTTTTCACCAGCTGAGCATCCAGCCCAAGTTCTCTTTGTATCAGTTTGTCTGGTCCATGAAGAATAGCATCCTCCTTCAGCTGCTTTTTTTGCTATGCTAATGAAATACTGTAGATTTTAAACATAGAACTGGGTTTTTATCAGTCTGCCATATGTTTTCCATAGATAACTACATGGCCTAATTGGTTTGATTCAAACTACTGACATCAATATGCAAATCTGGTTGAATGGAATGTGTTTATACTGCAGCTTCCTTCTGAACCATTGATTGAAATATGAGTGCTTAAAATAGATCTGTGGGGAATATTTAAGTAGTTTGCAATCGTACACATTCTGTTTTGCCAGTGCTGAGTCCCACGAAACAAATAAGGAAAAAGTCCTGCTCAGTTGCTCTTCCCTAGCCCAAGGTGTTTTAGAGCATCTTCATGCTTGCAAGGTATCTGGAATTGAGTTAGAGCAGAAGTGGCATGTTTAGAAAGGTGTGTGTATATGCTTATGTGAGGCTAAGGCTGCATTGTGCTGGCTCTGCAGAGATATTCCTGGAGCCCCTTTCTGACACTTTTAGAGCATTAGTTACCTTTCCTTTCAATATTGCATGGTTGTGGTGGTGCAATGGGTGTCTCTGCCTGGTTTCCTGGCTGTATTCTCTGCCTCAGTCCTTTCTTTCAGTCCCAGTCTGTTAAGGGCAGACACCAGGCTGGGCCATGCCATCATCCCAATTATTCCCATTCAAAGGGCTGCCAGTACAATCTTTTACTGTTCATTTTTCATTACCACAAAACATCACATTTCTGTGCAGGAGTCAAAAAGTGTCTATGCATGCATCTCTGAACGGCCACAGAAATATGCAGGCTCAGTATGTAATCATAAGTGACTACAAAATTTCCAGGCTTACTGGAAGGTGCCTGAATTTAAACAAAATCGTGTTGTAGGGAAGAAAAATATGCACAAGCTAAGCAAAATTTGAAATACATTAACTCCATTTTTAGACGTTTCCCTGGCAGGTTTGTGTGATTTGGTAACAAAACAGCTGCTTGCTGCCTTCTGGCTGTTCTTTACTCAAGCAACAGCCATTATAAACAAGTAACAGAATTTTTCATATGCAGTAAAATATAGATTTTATTTATCACCTTTAGTATTTCACATCATATAGCCCTGTTTTCTGATAGCAGTTCAGTATCACTGTATTAAATAGATTGTTGCTAGTGTGAATCATGGATTGATTTCTTGGCTTGGTTCTTTTTATTGAGTGAAGAAGCCCATGCCTTCAGGAGGGTGCATTTGCTCATGCAGCTGCTTCTCTGTGGGTGGATGCATTGGTGCACAGAGATACTTCACTGGGGACAACTTCTAAGATTATTGTTCAGAGAGAGCTCTCTGAAATCTGAGGGGAAACAAAGATGATTCTACAGGAAACAGCACAGCAGAAT
>VZUA01002844.1:31873-57195 GCA_013401035.1 Horornis vulcanius | reverse complement strand
AGTAGAATGAATCACTCAATGGTCTGTCTTTGGTTAGCTCACATCTATTTAAACCAGCGTGAAGATCCGCACCTTTGATGTGAGTTAATTAAGCTCACATGGCTTTCTCCAGCCTGGCTTCTGCAGCTTCGGAAGCAAAGGGAGCCAAATTAGACCCATCTGTCTAAATGGAAAGGGTCCTCTCCTGCCATAAGGCACACTCCATTACCCAGCACAGGAGCTGCCTTCCAAGAGCACCAGGAAAGAGAGCGTCATTGCTGCCAACAGCTTACCGAGAATATCAGGCCTGCCAGGTGCGGCAGTTTTCATGAGAACCACAGCTCTGTGCCATCAGCTTCTCTGCACAGAAGCCTCAAGGGTCTACCTATAAAAGAATTTCCTGCAACAGCCTTTTATTTAACCCTTGGAACTTCTTGGCAGCAACAGATCAGCAAAAACGTTTGCATTTTTTCTATTTAAAAATAAAGAATGAACTAACAAACTTCAGTGAGGCAGAGGATGACATCCTGCCTTGATTCTGCAGCCATTGTAACTGAAGTTTTTAGTCACTAAAAACGCTGGAAGCCTGTCAGTTGCTATCCTGGATTCCCAAAAAAAAAGAAAGTAGCCTTAAATAATCCACATTATCAGGTACAGCTGTTACCAAGGCACTCTCAAGGACTTGTGCCTGTGCCCAGCAGGAAAAGTTGGGAGATTGAGCTGGCAGAAATGACAGTTTCAAGAAGATCTACTGGTATCCGTGGGGAGGTAATCAAAAATGTGTGTGGCATGAGAACAATAGACAACAGGTATAAATTGTCATGGGGAGGATCCCACAGAATATTATTTTAAAATAGAAGTTCACTATGAAGAGAGCAAAGCAGTATTAACAGGCTTCTCAGAGATGCTGCAATGTCTGTGTCCCTGAAGGTCTTCAAACTCAATCAGATAAAGATGATTGGAGATTGTTGTGTAAGGCATATATAGAGAGACAATGACAATTTTTATATGCAGGATCTNTGCAATGTCTGTGTCCCTGAAGGTCTTCAAACTCAATCAGATAAAGTCCTGAGCAACCTGGTTTGAATTCAGTGTTGACACTGCTTTGAGCCGAATGCTGGACTAGGGACCTCCTGAGGTCCCTTCCATCCTGAAAGGCTCTGTGACCCCATATCACCTGCTACAGGTTCTGTAATGCATAAAATAATGGGAAGGTGTTTGCAGAACTTCTTACATTTGGGAACTTGGAAGCACTATTTGCACCTTGGACTTTGGAGAAGCAGCTCTTTACAACTTGTATAGTGCAACTGAAAATCTGCACAGTTTCATTGTGCTCACATTTTGGAGCAAGGCAAGGATGCTTTCATCAGACAGTATCTTGCCTCTGAGAGTTGAGGACTGCAACCAAATGTATGCAAGAAGTACTCTAATTAAAGAAGAAATAAGAAATGCAGACTTCAAGGCCTAATGAATCATAAAAAACCCTAGAAAATCCTAATCTGGCTAATTCCAAGTGTTTAATTGACTTGGCTGAAACATTTGCATGCGTGAACACAACCACGTACAGTTAGTCCCCTGGGTAGAATTCCTCAAGCTGTAATATTGATTCTTCATCTGGAGCATGAATTGCAATTATTTGTTAATAAAGTCGTAACTTTTTTACATACCAAATCAAGGTCTTGGGAAACCCTTCGCTTGCGCAGCTCTTCCATCCTCTCACACACATCTGTGAAGCAGGTGTTATAGTAGTCTGCATACTGCTGTGCCAGATCATCAATATTTCCCAGTGACCCGTCCTACAGGGAGGACAAAGAAAACAGGTTAATCAATTTTAAAATTCTGATTTAAAGGTAGCACCACAACTATGAAGGAAACCCCCTCCCAGCAGCACATCGTGCTCAGGTCATCCTCTCCATCCTTATCCAAGATCACACTAACAGCAAGAACAGTTGGGAACTGTAGTACCAGAACAGCTCCTCACAATCAGGCGGAACTTTTCTCCTACAGAGAAAAAGGCAGGGACAACAATGCAGGGCAGTGGAACATCCTCAGGCACTATCTGCCTCAATTCCCTCCTACCAGCACCTGGTTCTTCCAAGCAGCAGCTCGCTCTTCCAAGGGCCAGTCCTTACACACATTTCACTGACCTTACCGAGAGTAGCCCTGCTTTGTAACGATGACAAACTGCAACTAAAACAATTACATTTCTTGCCAATACACCAAATCAGCCAGACTGCAAATAATGACACCCACAAAGACACTCTGCAAGTACAATGTACTGGAGGTGGCAACACGGTTCGCTGAGTCCCAAATATCTGCTTTGCAGGGCAGGATTGCTACACTGCTAATAAAATGGCTATAGCCAGAAATCTAATTTTAGTAATCTGTTAATTACAGTCCAAATTCATACTTTAAAAATGATGAATGAAGAAAATAAGACAAAAACAATAAAAAGGCTGAATTTTAAGTGTCTTGAGAAACCTTTCTATACATCAGATATGTATGCTGCACCTGTAAAGTGAGGTGGTGGGCAGGTACAATGTGCACACACTTAAGATAGGTCCAAAAGATGGGATGGAGTAATCTTGTGTCCCTATTTGTCTAACTTATGAAAGAGCATGTACGTTACTGTGTGCATTCTTTAGAAGGTAACAATCTGCTCTCTGTCCCAGTTCTGAGAGAAGGACAAGAACACATCGCAGACTATTATTTCATTGCTGCTCTTAATAGATGCACACATACAAAATGATGTCTTGATTATTAAAAAAAAGCTAAGCAATAGAGAAATAACATAAAAATAATTATGCTAATAATATACATAAATTGCAAGCTTGAGTTATAGCATACGAGCTAGGAGGAGCTCTTAATTAGTAACCACACCTTACTGAAGCTGTTGTTACTTGGAAATAAGCACCTGGTCCCACTCTCAGGGTTCTGGACTATGCTGAAGAGGTAGGTTTGCTCTAATGAAGTATCACTTCCAGAGAACTGGAAAAAACATTCCAGTTTAAATTGAAGTGAGAGCCTATTAAATCTCAGAGTCTGTCAAAACTACTTTCTACTCTTTTTAAGTGTAATTCCACAGGCAGAACAGTTATCTCCTGAAACTTTTGCAGATTGCCCAGAAACTTTTGCAGAGCTCACATTCCCAAAATTTAGAACAGCTTGCATTTTCTCAACACCACTGTGTTCAGTACAGGTGGAAAACAATTTGCCTGTTGGAGCAGCAGAGGCAAAATTACTACACTAAATATATGCCTACACTTTCTGCCCTGCCCCCATACTTACCCATTTTTTTACCGTGGTTCCAATCTCTCAACCTGCCAAAGATCTCACACATGAGATGTTTCACGCACTAAAAGATTGGGGTCCTTACACAAATACACTTCTGGGAACTTCAGACTTTCCAGAGCTTTGGACAAACAACTTCCTGTGCTGCTAAGCAAATGTATAGTTTACATGGGGGAAAAGCCAGTACTTTTGAGAACACAGCAGGAGCTTTCTACAGGAGCCACAGCGCTACCTGCTCACAGAAAAAGCCTACGTCTTCCTCCAACCACCTCTTTGACATCCATCACTTCCCAACAAGACGGGGAAGAAACTTGGATGCACTGCCTGTACCAGTTCCACAAATTTCCCTGTGCCACTGAATGCTCCTCTGGTGGCTGAGGGTGTGCTTTCTGATCCCACATGGACTACATGCTGCTTTTAGTGTTCAAACACTCAGTAGGAATAACCAGGGCTGCACTTCTGGGGAAAAAAAAAAAAAAAATGAACACCAAACTTAAAAAGCAATCCCAAAACTTAACCTTAATTTGCTCACTTTTGTGGGCAGTAAGAGAACCTGTATGACTTCCAAAGAGATGATATGACATCTGAATCCCAGCCACTCAATCATAACAAACATCCCTCTCCAAGGGTTATCAAAAATCCCCGCTTTGGAGAATCTTTCCCAGCCAGAGTCTGTTTATTCCTTGATAACCTTTGCCAGTTAAGAATATTGAAGGTGGAAACAATCATGAGCAACAGAGGGAAGCATAATTTTACTAGAATAATATGAAAACTGCCTTTCAGTCTATCTCCTCTCACAATTCTGGAAACCATAAAGTTAACCTCTTCCAAAATACACATAATTTTCGAAGGTAATTCATGACTTTGAAATTGCCTGAAATACTCTAAATCCAAACAGATCACACGAACTTTAGCTTAGCTGAGAGCCAGACAGAGCTGAGGATCTCAGCACGCTGCTCCAGTGCTCCTCCCCGCACCTCCTCAGACACGTGGTCACGGACCATTTGCAGGATAGCAATGGCACGGCCAGTGGATCAAACACAGCTGAACAAGTGCTCATTTTTCTCTTGTGCTGGTGTGTAGTTCACTGTGCTATTTTTAAAGGTAGCCTCCACAAGGCTGAGGGCTTCTGACTGTCCCTAGAATAAAATTAGCTCGATTGCAGCACCCCAATTAAAGCCTGCAGAATGTGGGTGGCCCCACTGTGAGCAAGCACGTGGCTGCAAAGAAAGGCCTATTCACAAGTGACCCAGTCCACAGTGCCGCCGTGTCCAGAGGAGCAGAGCTGCAGGCATCATCCTGCCTGACTGACAGCAGGGATTGCTGGCAGTGCTCAGGGCTTGCATGAGGGGGCTATGCTGCAAATGAAAACAAGCTTAATGTCCAGAAAAAGATGAAGGAACAGAAAAAAATCCCCCAAGATCTTAGAGACGAGACTAGACAGCTGACACACATACTCATTACAGCCCTGCCACATGCTTTTGCTGGGTTACCAGACCAAGGGCAGCTACAGCTTTATGCAGTTGCCATTCCACAAAGGCCATGTGAACCCTCCCCACTAGATGTGGGCAGCTTTGAGATTTGAAGCCCCATAGCTTCAAAATTAGAACAAAACCACAAACATCTGCCTTTGCACCTCAACTTGCCAGAAAGGTGCAGTGGAAAATGCCAATGGAAGGTTTTGTGTCTATGGCCAAGAGTTGTGAGTTGCTTTTACGAGTTTATGCATGCAGGCAATGCAGAGAGCATTGGTTGTGTCAAAAGAAACACAGATACATAAATCAACCCAAGCCAAAGACAGCAAGCATCTCTCAACTCGCAGCATCCACTCATGTCTCATGCAAGTAAATGTCATAACTTAACAAAGGATTGTATATTTACAATTAATCATTTATATGACCTCAAATTTGATCTCTACCTAGAGTTGTCTCTATCATCCTCCTTTATTCTTCAAACACTACTAAAAACATGGCAAAACTTAGAAAAGAGAAGATGCTTCATTTTTCTACTGCACAAATAATGGCCAAGACCTACTTTAGATATCATCAAACCACAAGTATAACTCATCTGAAGAACTATGACATTCTGTCTATTCTTTAAATTGACCCTCCAATGTCTCCAAATAATTCTCAACTGTCTGGCACAAAATCACCAGCAGTGTGCTTTGCAATTCTATTTTGGTTTTGACTATTTAAAAAATATTCCTATGCAAAACATTAGCTCCAGCTTGATATGTCATGCATTGCCTTACAAACAGAGTAAAAAAAATAGTCTGAAAAGTTTTTAAAAATCTCTAGAATTATAATAAAATATAACACTAAAAATATAACTAACAATATATCAAAAATATTTCACTCTGATGCACCAAGAGTAAGACCCAGTGTTAATTTTCATAGGTTTAGACAAATGTGGACTGTCATTTTAATTTCACAGGTAGGAAAAAGCATACAGTTAATTGATACAAAAAATAGTAAGCCAATGTAATTTATAATAAGCCTTCAGTCACGTACCACTATGTCCCATTTTGATATAAATGGGTTGCATATTTGAGACAGCTTATACAAGCAATGAAAAAGTATACATATTTCAAATTTGTTCTTACTGATATATCTGTGATCCAGAAGCCTCTGAAATGCTCTGAACTGTCAGTAACATTTTAAAAAACCAAAACCTCATAATAAACTCTCTCATTTTGTTACAAATTTAACAGTTTAAAAAAAGCACTAACATGAAGAGTGTTTTACACTATTTGTGTTTACTACCATGCAAACTGCAATGTTCCCACTATATAATCCCACAAATCACCTCTGGCGGAAAAAAAAATTCTGAGCAATACAAATATCGAGCAGGAAAACCATTCCCCAAACACTTTGTTGGCAAAAAGTTACAACATGTTTCACCTAAGACTTCACTGCTGCACAGACCCTTCCACAAAATAGTTTGATAGCCAGGAAAGCACACAACCCATTATTTATAAAGGGTTAAATGTAAAATGAAGATTTAATGAAAACAGAAGTTATCTCAGGTTTCTATTTTCAGTTGTGAAGTGTGTTCCTAATTTTCCATTTTATAATGTATACATGCAACATTTTTGGCATCATAAAACACAGAACAAAATGATGAATTGCCCTAAAATTCCCAGAGAATTAATTCTGATACGCATGTGAATACCAGAGGAATCCATTGGGATTCCTGTTAATGAAGTGACTACAAAGGAAAGTTGGAATGATTTGGCACTTATTATAAACTTAGACTTTATCGGTCACTGCACATCAGTTAGTTTAATGCTGTGGCAGAATCCTTTGTATTTAACATCTGAAAGTGTAAAAGAGAAAAATGTTTTGCTAGAGAGCTCTGCTGGCTGTAAAATCACACAAAAATACATTCATATTTTAATAGTATAATAAAATAGAAACACTAATAGCTAAGGAGGAATAACAGACTTTGCTAAGGAACAAAAACATTTGATGTACTTGTATGTGTAGTTAAATATTAGGCACTAGCAGAGCATGCATATTTTCTGCAAAAATTTCTACACAGAATAAGATTTTTAGAAAAATCTTCCAAAAACACAACTATTTTACTCTGTACTTTCCCGTCTCAGAATCTGAAAAATGTGTTACAAAGCTGCATATTCCAGCATATTCTCCTCCTATTCTGGCAGATTCCTGGAATGTCAGGAAAGAGGTCTTAATTACTGAATATATGTGCTCAGGTAACTGCATGAACCTCAGAATGTAAAAAGAGGTGGATGCTAACAAGACAGATGGGTCTCCATCTGCACATGGCAATGCAGGTTAGAGCACACAATGCAACTATATGAGTTCAAAACTTAAAAGCCACTGCAGCTGCGGCCACAGCACATGCATAATCTGTGATTTTAGGAGTAGGTCAGAAACTGGGGGAAGACAATCTGACTTTTTTTCCTATTAAAGTATAAACGAATGTGGAAATGGCCCCGGTGAAGGGAAGGTGCTTTTTGACAACACGCACCAATCATGCCCTGGCAAAGGCACATATTTTCACCTTTACAGGCTAAGATGAGAAAAATCCACTTCCTTGCCTGAAACATAGGACTACTGTGTGGAGAGTCACTTTAAACATTAGCAGCTTATTTCTGGCAGTTAGATTTTAACAGGGACGCCTACTAAAAATTTGTGGAACATGACCTTGCATTTCAATAATACCTTTGGCTTGGATAGCTCTAAAAAGTACATAAATGAAAGCCAGAATGTGGGCCAGAGCAAACAGGCTTGTTTGGGGAGGGGGGACGGGTAAGAGGGAGGAGGGACAAAAAAGCACTAAAATGAGATCATCTACTGCAGAAAAACATATTTGTGCCTAATAAACACCCTGTTTTTGACAGGACTTCATCTACATGGCACGCATCCTACATGATATTTAAAGTTAAGCAGAACTAGCTTAGCTAGAAAGCAAGGAATGATCAGATTTTCATAGGACAACTTTGACTAAGGTGCCACCCCTTTTTAGATATTTTTACTAATCATAAAAGCTTGAGAAACTTTGCATCCTTCCCTAAGGGACGTTGGACTTGTGTCAGAACTCCCCTGCATTCCAAAATATACTAATACCTGAATTCAGGCTACAGCTGATTAATCTGAGACACTGTATTCCAGGTTCCTTCACAGTTCTTTCTAAGGAGGCGGATTGAAATCAGATCCAAACGTTTTCCAAACAGAAGTTAAGCCTGCATCTACCTCTCTGGCTACAGCTTGTGTCTCAATTTTCTACAGTAACACACATTGAGGACAGGCATCTGTAGGAAAACCATAATTCTGTTGATACATTTCTGACCCTCTTACCTGTCCCTTGCTACCAATGTATTTCTGCTAGGAATAGGGCTGATGTTTTGCCTTCTGGCACGGCTTCAAAATGCTTGCATTTAAAATGAACCCAACAGGCTGCTAGAGAAATATTCCCTTCTATTCCTAGGGCTCAGCAAGAACAATCTTCCATTCAGCAGCGTTAACATTTCTACTCTCCATGCAATGACAGGTTCAAAGCCTGTCTTGACAGTCAGCAGGGTCAGAAATGTGAATGAGACAGAAGTGCAAGGCCAGTGCTTGCCTTGATATTCAGACGAAGGCATAAAATACTCAGTGTACAAGTCATGACATTTTTATATTGAGAACAGCTATTTTTGAGGATGCTGAAAAGTTGTCATGGTTCCCTTGACCTCTCTTATAGCCAGACACTGTGAGAACAAAACGAACATACAGACCAGACTGATTCAATAGACTTTCCATTAATTTTTATGGCATCTGAGGGTTGAGTCATTAAACTATGTGGCTTTACAGGCAGAGTTACAAAAATAGATGTGATACTACTGTGTCAAGCTCTCTGCAGCATGGTTTAAACGGTTATAGATTCTGTACAATAAGCAGAAAGCACAATGGTATACTTTGATATCAAAGATTTTGCAGCAATTATCTGAAATAGCTGATACAACCCACTGAGTTGCAACCCACTGCACAGTCACTTCAGATCCAAAAATTTCATATTAAACCACTGAGTTAAGTTTTTTTAATATATATATAATTTTTTGCCCCAACTTTACATTAAAAAAATCCCATTATTCTTTTCAAAATTCTGCAAATAAAGTGTTTCCTTCATCAGTAGCACCATAGTCTTTTTCTCCTCTCTTTTACAGTAAAGCTCCAAAGTCTTTATCAAGAAGGCATATCAAAGCATCTCTGGAAAAAAGATTCTGAATGTGATTTCTGCTTGCAAATTAAAATAAATTTAAAAGCACGCTACTGGGATCCCTCTCTGTGGCTTACAACCAAGGAAGTCCTCTATGGAAAAAACCAAAAAATATATGCATGCTAACAAAAAAGTTGCACCTATGCAAATTTACATTTCAACATACTTAAAAAGTTGGTATTTATCACAAGTAGAACCAGGTCTTGACAGACAGATACATGCAAATTTTATTTATGAAAGTTAGTTCTAAGCACCCTCAATGTCCAGCTTCCCTAATAACAGTACATTACCCACCGGACTGGTCAGCAGTCAGCTACAAGTTGCCACTGTCAGCTTGTAAAGCAGAACAAGTTAACTCCTTAAACCATGTAATAGCTGCATTAGCTCATCACCTATAATTAGTTTTGTCTCCCTTGCTTTCACTGCCTCCTCTTTTTGCACACTCTGCTGAGACTTTTCCCTCAAACTGAGTGAAAATTTGTTACTTCATGTGCACCAGCTGCAGTGGGTTCTAGCCTGAGACTTGGAGCAGAGACAAATGGTAAACAGAAGAATGACTAGGGTTAAGAAATGCACATATATCTGATAAAAGCACCATTAAGGAGATGGAGGTGAATTTCTTGTTTCAGATTTGGGAAATTTAGCATATATTACGGGGGTGGCTTCATGTCTAAGATAAGTTAGGATCTAATGAAATAGATATGCAAAAAGGAAACATCTCAAGTAAATGATGAAATAAATATTTCAGGGAGTTAGCCATATCAGCTGCAATAGTGAAGGAGGTCTCATTAAAGCTCTTTTCCTTCTATTTAGTAGTAGCACAGTATGACAAAACCAAATCTGTGATATATGGGACTACATAACTGAGGTGTGAGTAATCATTAAAAGTAGTCTGAAAAAATCTAAACAGAAAACATGTAAAGAAAAAGTATTTGGATATTCAAAGGCAAAACAAACTGAATAGTCATCAGTATCTCAGGACAAGTGTGGAAGGTCAGCAAGTCTTGTTTACAGAATTTCCCCAAGGTGTTAAAGTTGCTCAGAGAAAACAAACTTTGGTAATGGTTATGAGCTAGTTTTACTAACAGAACTACTTTTCCAAGTGTCAAGGCAGGAGAGAATGACTGCCTTTAAATTGAACTGTCCTATGCTTTTTCCCTGGGACAGTTCGGCAGAAGGAGGACATAACTTGCCCAGAAAAAGGAACGTTCACTCAAAAAGAATCTTCTCATCCTCCTTCCTCTCTTCTCCCTTGCCTCTTCAGTGTACTCTCATGCACTCCTTGCTGCTTTACTTTCAGAGCCAGGTCCAGGATCCTGGGCAGGTTCCTATGGACAGCAGTTTCCCCCAGCCCACCAAAACCCAGCAGTACTGACTTTGGAGATGCACCAGTAAAGATGCTCCATTGCATTCCCTCATTTCTTACCACCCCAGCAGCTAAATCCTGCATGGGAGCTCCCCTGCAACTACAACTACTGAAGGGTAGAGGAGAGGGCACAGTTCTCTCCCACTCTGCAGCACTGGGAAAGCCCAGCAGGGATGCAGCCACCCCATGTTTCTCATGGCTGGATGAGGCTATTACCTCATCTGCACTTACACGGCAAGAGCTACGGGGCAGCACTGCACCTTGCATCACCCAGCTCGGCAGTGAGCATCCCAGCATTTAGAAATGCTGCTCTTAGGAAGCTGGGTGTGACAGCAAGCACAATTACTCCCACTTGTGCCATTTTGGATGCTGACTTCCAAGAGGAAGGTGCTCTCCTGCTATCCATGTTAAGATTTCAGAAAGGGCAAAGGAAATCTCAAGTATCTGCCTTCAAACTGTTTTTATGACGTGTGAAAAAACACTGCTCTGCACACCCCAAGGTATGACAGGATCACTCCTCTTTTTTGGGAGTAGGTATGGAAATCAGCAATCCTGGTTGAGGTGCCCAGCAGCACAGGGCACTGTGTGCCCAAGAAATGCAGTCCTTGATTTACTGTTGGAAGTGCAGACGGCAGCCCAGCTGCCGGCCATGGAAAGCCACAATGCTGATGTTTAAACTGCTTTCTCAAACTCTGATATTTTTCTGGTTTTTCCTGCTAGAAATTTAGCAGCTTGCAGCCTAGAGGATACACCCAATACTCCTACATAAGCAGGGACTAACCTCGCCTTCACTCCTACCACTTCCTGACAGGACGTCTTTTACCAGGAAACAACTGTAATTGAGCATGGCAGCAATCCATGTTTCCCCTGTAATCTTAGCAGCAGAAGAAATGGTTTCCTGCAGCTCCTGTAAGTAAGCCGTGCCCAGGCTCCCCTTCATGCTGCCCATCCCGCCTGCCTGTGCTATCCCCGCAAACCCTCCTGCAGGGACCACGTGCTCTGCACTGGCACAGAGGTAGAATTAGTAAACTAGCTTAAATAGACACCCCACATCCATACAAATCTGAAACCAGGAAGGCTGACTACCCTGAAGCACTTCAGTGAAGCCTTAGCTTTTGAGTCTTAACAGAGGTACAGCACTGTTAACATAGTCTCAATCACTATTGGTAGCATACAGATGAACTAAATACAATACTTCTGCAAAACTCCATTGTGCTGGGCTCAGGATTTTTATCGCCTTAACTAAGCTTCCCCAAGTCTCTTTGGAGAGTGTTTTATTTAGGAACAGTAAAGCACAGTTATCAAGGGGTTTCAGTTCATTTAATTAAGTTGAATACAATTACACTCCAGTGGGTCTTAAAAATGAAGAATCTATTTAAATATTATTTAGATGCGTATCTTTTAAGTACCACAGATTGCACAGGGCTTCATGTTTATATCAATTAGGGATATCAACCTAGCAATAAGAACTCTATCGCTTGCCAGCTTATAATCCTTTCCACTCTGGGATTCCGTATTTTATTTACTCATTTCCCTTTATCTGTGTACAACGAAGAAGGGCTTTTTGCGTTCCTGTGTGCTCACACTGCTTCATCAGTGCCAAAGCACTTCCTAATTAGGCTAAATAGGCCTCTTACACAAATAAAAGAGGAATATTTCTGCCTATCAACAGAGCACATCCTACAGAGTCTGAGCTTGAATAATTCTGTGGTTGCCATATCTCCCAGGTATTCCAAGCCTGTATTTTTCTGAAGGGGGAACGTGAAGGATGTCATGTGCTTGTTTCAAAGAAGTGCTTAACCCTGTGGCTGCTGTCAGTTCAGTGGCTCTGCCCACTGATGAGAGACATGAGGACATGAATCTACATTAGAGGAAGCTCAGATGAGACATTAGGAAAAGGTTCTTCACTGAGATTGTGGTCCATGACTGAAATAGGCTCTCCATGGAATTGGTCTCAGCACTAAGCCCATCAGAGTTCAAGGAGCATCTGACAATGCTTTTAGTCCTATGGTTCAGTTTTAGGTACCCTGTAAGGAGCAGGAAGTTGTACTAATGATCCTTATGGGTCCTCTCCAACTTAGATATTCTGTGATTCTATGCTGCTTTCACTGGAGACTGAATTAGTTTCTCAAGTGTTGCACATCACAGAGATGCACCTCAAACTGAGGCACAAAACAGTCTGAAAAGCCCCATATGGCTAAAGAGGTCATAAAAGGCAGAAGCTGGCAGAACCCAGTGTTAATGAAGCTCACAAAAAACTGTTTCTCTACAAAACCTGGCAGCTGATTCTCACTGACCCAAGGCCCTGAACTACAGGCTAAAAGAAAACAACTGTAGATAAAGACACTTGGACTTGGATGGCAAGCTAAGCCCTCACTTGAGCAACTTCTTTATGCACAGTGACATGAACATCAAAAGGAGAACATCCTGCTAACTAACCATTTGTCAGGACAGTTGTCATGCCGAAGAAAAACATCTCACCTAGTTGTCAAAGTGACAGTAACATGAAAAGAAAGTCTCAGATGGAAGGAGTTTCCTCACAGACTTTGCTTCTCAGATAAAAAAAGTGATTGCAGTCTCAGGGAGCACCACCCCATAAACCCAACAAGAGTGGTAGGACAACCTCTGTACCAGGCTGCATCTGAAGCAACACAAAACCAGCAGGGAGCTCTCTGAGCAAGAAGATGTTACACCACTTTTCACAGTCTGCATCATTATCACTTTCAAAACAAAGGATGTATAGCAAATAAGCTCCTTCATTCACAGAAAATTAGGATTTGAAATAAAACAAAGATTTTGCTGTATGACTATTTCAAAGGAAAAGGAAAATCATGTATTTTTAGGAATGGCAATCTCTTCAAAGCCTGAGAGATACAAGGGCTGGTTCAGAAGGAGCTACATGAGAACAGGAAAACAGGGCATCAGACTGTCTCTAGGAAAGGAGTAAATTGCACTCTCATCCCAAGCTTGTTCCAGCTAACCAGCCCTCTGCTACCAATTACCCATTCAAAGCATCTGCTGGCAATATCTTGATGGTTTAGTTTTACATGACTCATACACACATCAATGGTTACCCACCTCTGGCCTGCATTTATCTGTAAGCAAAAACAAAACAAGGTGTGACCAACTAGACATGAAGACTTACTTTGCACTATGATATCCCTACCCAGTGCCTGAAATAAGCCTTTTCATTTCTGACCCAAGCTTAAATCTCCATTATTTATTTCCCACGTGCTCCCTGACGTCCACAGCATTCAGCCACCTCCTCTGGGCCTCCCAGAAGCCAGCCTGCACACTGACCTTCCCCTGCCAAGGTCCTGGTGCGTGTTCCAGCCATTTCCTGCCATGAAGGCGGCAATTCTTCCTCTCATGTGATCCTTCTAAATCACTCTTCCTAGCAGTTGCAAGTTACCCTTCTCAACTGGGACTCTTTTTGCTTTTCTGGACACAGGAATACAACCCTGGATACTGACTCACTGCCCCTCCATCCCCTGTCATCCTGTGTTTCCGCTTTATACGAGAGGTATTTTCCTGAGAGAGGCATGAGTCTGGAGAAAACCCCCTGCTTTGCTCGTTTTTAATTTTTTGGTTTTGTAAATCGCTCAAGCCCTCCCAGCAACAGATCTGCCTAAGAAAGGCAGAAGGGTCAGCAGGAGTTAACATACCTTTTTATCCCCTTGCCTCTCTCTTCCATGGCAGTTCATAAAATAATTAACTATGTGTAAGCATTCTGCAGTAGTTATTAGGTTTGGCAGATGAAAACTGAAGATTTGTACAATCTTTTGTATTCTATGTACACTTGAGACAAGGATTAAAACCCACAAGTAACTTGGCAAAGATTACTTGAAGAAAGTACCATTCCATCAGAGAGAAAAAGCAGCATTGAGAACATCCACCTCTTTTTTTTCCCCTCCTACTTTTGGTAATCAGGAACTCAAACTCCACACTAACCAAACCCAGTGAGACTCATCATGACTAGGATAACAAGGATATGCAGAAGGATCCCTTTCCCTTCTCATTTATGTGTGACCACACACCGTATCTGGTATGAAGCTATTCTTTATCATCACCATCATGCCAGTATTTTGGTGAGGTCCTTGACCTTATGTTCCCTGTTAACTTCCTGAGTTTAGATAGCTATCATGCAAAGCTGAGGTTTTACAAAGTTTAGGTTTTACAAAGTTTATCCATCTGCATGTATATACTCAGTCCCTGACACAAAATCTAAACAATGCATTGCTGGGTTTGGGCTGAGCAGCAAACAATATACCTCACTGAACTGAAACATCTCAGTGTTCCTTCAATTCAGTATACATCAGAACATGGCACCTCAGCGGAGCGGGACTTCAAGGATTAGACTCCATTTCTTGCGTCATCGTAAACCATTCAGAATAAAGGCAGGTGTCATTAGAGAGGAAAACAGAATTTTTAAGGATGGGCAGTCCTTTTACACTACCTACAACAGAGCAGCCTCCACTGATTAAACAAGGAACAAAACAGAGCCTTCCCCCAAACCTCAGAAGAAAAATTTCCTCTAGAAATTGTCTCTTCTTACCAGGTTTTTTGGTTTTGAAGTACAGTATCATTACCAGTCCTCTGATAAAATGTTGCACAGGGACATATCTCCATCCTTTGTATAAAACATGATATATCCCCAAACACACTCTGAAGCATTGTGTTTTTGAAGTGTAAACATACAGTCATCTTGAAGATGGAAACTTGAAGACAGGAACCACAACTGACATACAACATGTAGTCTGCCCACACCTTTTCCTGTTTTACAATGGTTATTTGAGAATTCTAAGGTGGCAAAGAAAGCTAATAATGGAGCGGAAATCACAACCTCCAAGTGTTGGTGGGTATTATGTATGAATACAAACACATTTACCTATAAAACAGGGGTTTTCTTATTTTCATCCCCAGAGATTATAAACTGCAGTTTAAATGCAAAGGACTTATCATCATCTTTCAGAGCTACTGCACTAAAGTGGCCAACCACTTAAGTTCCAAAATTCACAACTATTAAATGTTATTCTGTATAACTCAAGGCTGCATTAAGTCTATGCAGTGATATTGATAACAATATGAAGCATGTCTGACATAGATGGTGAAATGACTCTTAATTTAGCAATAGAAAATAACTATTTTCAAATTTCATCCCTAGGATTGCACTAGAAATTTCTGGTGTAAAAACCCCTTTTGTAATATGCAGCACGTGTCTGCTGGAAAACAGCAAGCACAGAATCAAAATAGAAGGAAAATGTTTCAGAATTGTAACAGATACAGATAAACAGAGCTAGTAAACAGGAAGAATACAAACATCCAAACATCCCTGCAAATGTAAAATGTGTAAACCCCACAGATTCTTCAGCAGTGACATATCATTTCTAAAGGTATATATTGTGACTCACAAGATATTGTGACTCTGGCAAGAAAAATTCCTTAAAAGCCTAAAATGCCTTTTTTCTGAAGTGCAATGTAATGCTATGCAATCAGTTCTGGCATGTGTTTTCATCCAAGCTCCAGCTGTGGATGTGCACTCGCTGACAGAACTTTTAACAGTGCCACCACAGTGCAATGAGCTCTCATGTTTCCTCCATCGAGTTGTGGTGGGGTTACAGTGAAGCAAAGAGCAAGCTCTGCATAGCAGGGTCAGCCTGGTGCTGGCATTGAAAGGGACAGGAGGCTCAAATCATCTGAACTTGTGAAAGAGCAACAAAAGATGCATTTTCCTTTTTCCTTAAAAGCCTACAGGCCACACACTGCTCTGGTATAAATAAACTCGTGCCTTAGGCTCCTGAAGTTTTTATGTAAACAGTGCAGAGAGTAGACACTTTATCTTTTGTTTTCATCACACCTATCAGCACTGCACAAAGCATCTTCACTTGCAGGTGAGAGGGTTAGGAGCATCTGGCAATCAAGAGATTGCTCAGGTACTCTCAATATTGTAACAAGCATGGTACTGTTTCCACTATCATCTATCAGCTCTCATCATGTTTGCCGCAGAGCTTTCAAAGCATTGCTTTTATTATTATATTAAACAGTTACCTAATCTCCTTTACACACACCCCCATGCACAAAGGCTGTATTCCAGGTAGAGAACACTGTGAGATTAAATATTAGTAGGCTGTTACCTTCAAAGACCAAAAAGCAGTGTATCTCATCATAAATACAGTGACAATAATGAAACATAAAAGTATATATTCATATTCTAGATAATTGTATTACCATGCTTGTAACTTTCACGGCGTATGTTTACCCACACACGTGAAAACAGACATATCTTCTCCATCTGGAGGCCTGATGATGCAAACTGATCTCAAGAGCATATCCCCATGTCCGTGCAGGGCCATGAGGAAACCAAATCACCAAAGTCTAACGAGCTTGTAGGAGAGCAGACCTGCAACAGCACTCCAATCTGATCACACTCAGATTGTGACATGGATATTAGAAACCAGTTCTCCAATTTATTGTATGACTTTGCATTAAAAAGCCTGAAAGTGTGATTTCTAAATCAATGTTGTATTATACTCTTAAGCTTGTCCAGCCAATTTTCCAGCTACACTCTGCTTAAAACTGTTTCCCAGATAGGTTATACAACTCCCACTCCCAATTTCCAGTTCTTCATAGCAAACATGCCTCTAAAACTAGTATGCAGCTCAAAAATGCTTATTCAGGTGTAATTAGAACTTAAACCACTAAGTTTTTTACTATACTAATCTTAGTTCAAATACACTGGTACATTATAAGTCTGTGTTTCAAAACACGGCAACAGACAAGAAAGTTCTGCTATGACCATAAGCCAAGAAAAATGTTCCTTCTGCCTCAAGAAGATGAAAGCAGAACCAGTATGCCCACACCTGACCCACAGCAACTGCAAAGTAGGGGGAGAAGGCACAGGTAGCTCCTTTTATTTTTAATATCCTTATTTTCAATAATGGAAATCCATGTTGTGAACCCTTGTGCCCAAAACATGCTGTAATTTTTCCCTGCCAGTGAGTTGTCTCTTGATGTCAGGCAGAAATAAAACCCCTTCATATCTCTTTACCTTATTACACAACATGTCTACATCTACTTTCATGGAGAACATGTTTTTGTAGTAGAAACCTACACAAAGACTTGCACATACGAAACCCGGTTTCTTCCTTTTGCCCATTTTCTCAGGAAAAACATGGAATCCAGACCCTTGCAAAGCCACCTCAGCATCCCTGCAGTCACAACCACCTTCCTCCTCCTCCCACCACTAATAATGCCATCAGACAAAGCGGAAGGTTCATTAGTCATCAGCTGTGTCAAGCAATCACCGAGAGGAAAATTGCTAGCATCATTCAGTGTTAAAACAGATATTGTGACAAATCATTTTGCTGGGTCATTACAAAGTAATTCCTGTTCCTCCTGTGTTTCTCCTGAAGGCCGAACACAGCATGTACTCTGTGGCCATTAACACTGCCACAACAGGGTAGGCAGAAAAGAAGAAGGCCTGGGCTGCTGCATGAAGGAAAAGCTACAACCATAGATTCCAAATGACAAGAGGGTGACCCAGGAAGGTGCAGGAAGCTGGTCCGGGTGCACCCGCACAGAACGCCCTCTCCTCCACAGTGCCACCTCTGAAGGGAAAAAAATCCTGAAGGAATATAGCCCAGGGACAAAACTGGAACAGTTCAACCTGGGTCTGGAAGGAGAGATTCTGACTCAAGCTCCTTTGCCCTTGGCACTACCCATTCCCTCTGTCCCTTGGTCCTGTGCCACATCCAGCAGTGACCCCATGCTCTGTTTCTGCATCCCAGTCCCTCCACTCTGCTCCTGTTAGCAAAGCACTTTATACAATCAGCACTAATTTGCACAGATTTCTACACAGCATCAGACTAAGTTAAATTAATCATTACCTACTTCTATAAAATGTCATTTGCTCTAAGATACACTAAATAAGAGGTTTTCACCTGGCTGTAGAAAATGGCAGCCAAGATGTGTACCATAGTATATTGCATTCCTTGTAATGAAAGTTCTTTGAATGCTCATGTGCAACACCTTTTCTTTTTCCACATCAATTTTCACATTTTTTTCTGCTTAGAGGCTGTCATTCTTTTCATATCCACATAAGGAAGAAGGCACCGTTACAGGCAAATTCTAGCAACCTTTTATTCCACTGCTCTTAAGAAACATAGAGCTTGGTTGACTGACTTTCAAAAGATGAAAAAAGTATGAAGGAAAAGAATATTTCCAAGTTGATATTCACAGCAAATCAGCAAGAGAAATAATGTTCTTTCAAGAAAGAACGAAGGTGGCACCAGAACCAAAAGTTCTTATCACTCCCCATGGTTTAGGGTCTTATGGGGACTAAACTCTCTGATGGAGACATCTGTTTTATGTGCCCTGACGTGCAAGAAAAAGCCGAGACCAAAGGTTATCTCTGTGAGCTGTCTTTCCTCGTAAAGGGATTAGCATCGTCAGGCATAACATCTCATGGAAAAGCAAAGAAGATACACCAGGTTAAGTTTAAATTATAAAATTGAATCCTACACCTAAACTGACAGTCAGTCGCTCTCTCTTTTGACTTCTTTATTTGAAAGCAAAATACCCTCCGTGGTTTTGTAAAATAGAAAAAAATAATATCTGCTAGTTGAAAGCAGAGGCCAGGCCTTCTGGGTTTATCCTGATTGCTGCAAGTGGGATATGCTTTAGAAAATGTGCTCCAAATAGAAGTTGGAACAAAAATGTTTCAAATTGGAATGTCCCAAAGCGCGTTTTGAGTTAATTACACAGTGCCACAGGCACTTTGCTGACATGTCATCAATAAAAATCATAAAAAACAAGTACACTCTACCTGAGGCTATTCAGTTGCCTGCACATTTCCACAGAGCTGTGCTGAGTGTCCATGATCTCAGCTGGAGTGGCCTTTTGGTGCCAATCTGACACCAGAAAAACAGAGTCACCCAAGGAGAAACTGAGAGAGCAACAGAGCAGAGATTTCCATAGGAGGTTACAGTGACTTAACGAGGGTTTAAGGAAGAGCAATCCTGCAAGAAGTCTTTGGCTGGTGTTAGCTGCCACAACTCCTCCTGGCAGTTCTACAACTGCTTTTATCAGTCGGGGATCTACTTCCCTGATCCTTCCAGATATCCAGACTCCCTGGCTTAATATCAAATTCCTCTTCCCAAAGTATGTTAGCCAGTATCCAATTACATGTTATCATGGTAACATTATCAGCTGGCGTCTTTCTCTCTTTTGGTTTTTTGCTTTATTACTTTGATAAGAAATTCAAATAGTCACTTAAACACAGAGACCAAGATAGATGATATATGTAAATAGTAGGGCTATTGGTAGCCAAGTGAGCTTTATTGTCCTCAAAATACTCTGTTCTCTTCAACTAACAGAAGACGGTGGGAAAAGCCTGGTTTTCTCTCCGCATAACTGCAAAATACTATTGAAAAAGAGATTTCTTTTTGTTTGTTTCAGCTGTTATAATTGATTCAGTAGTTTGAAACAAGAAACTAGCTACTGCTTTGAAATAAAAAGCTGGAAAGACTTCTAATTCTGTGGCATCTCTTTCAAGTTCTGTTGTATCTTTTGTATCTTGGCCATTGAAGACAAAATTTCCTCACACAAGACACTTTCTTTGGTGAAAGTCCTGTTCTACTAAAATTGATCAGTTTTGCCATTGATTTCATTAATGTCAGNATTCCATAATAAAATTTCTTCTCAGATCTCATGACATACAAACTTTTAGACCTTTAGCAACACAGAGTTTGCTATCACTTCATCAATACATTACTCTATGCCAAAAATACCCCTTTTTATAGCACTGAGTTTTGGCAATGCAGAGAATTTCTTTATTCCTACTCACAGTCCACCTCTCTCTAAAACCTTAACACACTTCCAACATCCACTGTTGCTTTGAAACACTGAAAATTATAATTATCCAATACATTCCAGCATGTGCTTGCCACAGACTAAGCAAAAGCTTTTGGGTATAATTTTGTTTTCTAGCAAGCTCTGTTAACAGCACAAATAGCTTGAGGTGCTTATACCACAGCTGCACCTATGGAATATTTCATTAGAAAAGTGCAAAAGGGAAAGGCCACATTTACTTCAGCAAGACCTAGCACAGCTGCAAGCATACACTCAGTATTTATCAAGTATAGGGCTATGATGTGACTTCAAAGTCCATAAAATATGCTCCTTACAACCAGCACTTGACAACTATTTGCTTCCCCTCCAGACCTGGGATCTGCCATCACAGGTTCCTCCTAATAAGGTTCTATTTTAAGGAATGTAACTAAAAATACACAAACAATGAAATGTATTTATCCATAAAAATATGGAGAGGGGCTCAATTTGTATTTCAAGTAACTTCAGTACTGAATACCAGCTGGGGTGACACTATGGCCTCTCCTCCTAATTCAGCACCTACAGCAGACACCTCCACAAGGTTTCCAGCAGGGCCAATGGGAGGAAGGAAACACTTTCCCCTGCTGTTCCCCACTGCTCTAACTTCTCAGTATGAGGAGGGAAGAATCAGGCATTTTATCATTCTATGAAAAACATATTTTTTACCATAATGACAGCAAATTGCTGGAACAGGCTACACAGAGAGCTCATGCAGTTTCTGTCCCTGGAGGTTTTCAAGAAATGACTGAGTAAAACCCTAAGCAACCTCACCTGACCTCAGAGCTCTCCCTGTTTCAGCTTTAGGATAGGCTAAATACTGCCTGAGGTTCCTTCCACCCTGCATCATGCTACAATCATGGCTTAAGAATGCATTTTTCTCTTTCATTCTATCAACAAACTTTTGATGATCACCTTCTTTCTCAATTTCATTCTACTTTTCTCCTTCCAAGATCACAGAATCATAGAATGGTGTCTGTTGGAAGTGACTTAAAGATCACTTCCATGGGCAGGGACACCTTTCACTAGACCAATTTGCTCAGAGCTCCCCATCCAAGCTGGCCTTGAACACTTACAGGAATGGGGCACCACAACTTCAGGTAATTTGTGCCAGTGCCTAAGCATCCTCACAGTAAAAAATTTCTTCCTAATATCTTATCTCAATCCACTATCTACTAGTTTAAAGCTACTCCCCCATGTCCTGTCACTACATGCCCTTGTAAAAAGTCTTCATGTTTGTTGTAGGCTCCCTGCAGGTACTGAAGTCTGCAACTAGGTCACCCTGAACCCTCTTCTTCTTCAGGCAGAACAATTCCAATCTCTTAGCCTTTTCTTCACAGGAGAGATGTTCCATCCCTCTGACCATCTTGGCAGCCTTCCTCTGGACTTGCTCTAACAGGTCCATATCCTTTCCTGTATTGGTGACCCCAGAATTGGATGGAGCACTGCAGGTAGGAGTCCCACAAGAGCAATCTTGGCTCTTCTCTCCTCTCTCCCTCTGCTAGTGCATTCCTTTGGTAGTTTCCAGGCTGTTGCAGGGCCAACCTGGCCAGCATATCACAGCACCAACTTTTCATTTATAGAGCCATCCCCAGTGAATCACTCTGGTGTCTATATCTGTGCTCCCCAGACAGTTTGAGTCATGAGCTGCTACACATCTCAGGAAATTAAGACCCATGCTTTCATATAATTGACAATGCAAAAGAAGTAAGCCAGCTACACAGGCCACTGATGTGGTATCATGGATACAACTAACCAGCTACAACGTCCCATTTGGAAGCCACAACTCCAGTTTATTGCTTGCCTTTTGCAGCACAGGTTTGAAAGAGACAAAGCTCTACACACCACAAAGATGAGCAGTGGAAATGGCACTGAAGCTACCTCTTCCTTGCACTCCAACAAGGACAGAGCACTAAGTAAGTTTTTACTCAGTTCATATTAGAACCTTATCTTGCAGCCTAAAAGATTAAAAACTCCTTAAAAATCTACATCTGAAGAAAACTGACAGCATGCAATGAGAAGGGTTTCTGTCTTCCCTCTTACAGCCGACACAAGACAAGGTATCTTTTCGTATTTGTAACTGTGTTGCAAAACAAAACACTGAAGGAAGAAATTCTAATAACCTGGGTGATGTTTGCAACTGATATAAACCAGCAACTTCACAGTCACAAGATGATTCCTTTCTGTAAAGCTGACCAACTCTAAGACAAATAATTTTAGCATAGTTTTATTAGAAGACAAATAATAATTAAATAGCTCTGTTTTCCCAGGAAGGAAACTAGCTTGTATGGCCAAAAGAAACCTATTCAAATTATTAGTTGTGTGACAATCAGATCTTTTTCTGTACTGAGCTTCAGCATGCTAGGCTGTTGGTCTGGCCTCCTCAAACACTCCTTCCCAGGCATCCAATAGCACTTTGCTCTTACTAAATGCAGTACAGAAACCTGCCAGGAAAAGAGAGAAAGAGACTGTTCATAAAGTACCAACTGTGTGCTCCTTACAAACTGGCAGAACTGACTCTGCTTGCATTCTTAGATTAAAATCATTAACAGTGAAAAAGTGTACACAGTTGGGTGCTATTAAACTGAACATCAAGTCTGGAGCATTTCTGTGAATAAAAGGAATGAGACAGGTTTTTTAACCTGACTTTGAATATTAACAACAAAATCNAAAAAAAAAAAAAAAAAAAAGCAGCATAAAATGCTAATTAAATTCTCTGTTCAATTCTATAACATTTCTTCTGCATTAAATACTATGGGTTTACCATTCATTACGTTCCATGGCAGTTTTCCAAAAAGTATTTCTCATAATACTCTTGAATGTCTGCTGGTTAAATGTTAACAACAAAAACTAACACGCATCAAGCCTATTCATTTGCTTTTAAATGGAATAAACAGGCACTCCACTGTTGATTACCACATTCCTGTATCACTGGAAGGCTGCCAGCTCCAGTACGTATATAACGTTAGTATTTATTTTTTGCTGAGTGGCAGTCCTCTGCAGTAATTATCATCTTGCACCTAAAGTAAATATTATTCTCTCGCTGCAAGTAGAAATAAAGGATTGACTCTTCCTGTATTTTTACTGTTTGCCATCCAGTCCGTCCTGTCGGTACGCGACGTGCCCATTAAACGTAATTCCTTGAGCCCTCGTTACTGGGGCCATCCCTTTTGTCTGTAGCCAGTGAATTACGAGGATTAGTCCCTCCTCAGAAGATCACCGGCGCAGAAACTCCACGGGCCGTAACCGAGCAACTCATCTCCGAAAAACTACCGGGAGGAAGAGCTCCAAAGCCGGCGCCTGGGAGTGCCGCGGGGCGCCGGGAGCGCTGCGGGCCGGGCGGCCGTGCCCGGGGGCCCCGGGGCAGCGCCCCCCACGCGCGGAGCTTCACCCCACAACGCGTGCGGGGGATGCGAAGGCTGCAGCGACACCGCCTTCAGCCCGAGCTGCCCTGAATCGGCGGCACGCCGGGGCAGCAGAGGGACAATGCGCCCGTTGATCCGGCTGAGCCGGAGCTCCCGGGCGCGTCCCCGCCAGCGGGCATCCCCTGCCCGGACCCGCTCCTTGGCGGTGCTCGGCGCGGCCCTTCCGCTCTTTCCACCACGACAGCCCAAAGAGCTCTACTCCAGAACCGCGACAAGGCGGTACAACCCGTGGCTTTGCCCATGAAGTTAGTTTTTCTGGGACGTAGGCGCTGGCACAGGGCGGGCACGCTCCAACTCGGGCAAAGTCCGCAGCAGGTGCCGGGAGGACAGGCGAGCGCCCCGCAGCATCTCCATCCCCCCACCCCAGCCCCGAACACCCGTCCCGCGGCAGGCTGCCCCCGCGGCCGCCCCGGTCCCAGACCCCGTCCGCACCGCACTCACCAGAATGCCCATCACGTCCGCCCACAGCTGGGCGAACACCTCCGACGTGCCGCTCTCCGCCGGGGCGGCGGGGCCGTCCGCCNCGCGGGACGGCCCCGCCGCCACCGCCCCTCAAACTTTCGACCCAGCGACAGAGCGAGTGGCGGTGCCGCTGCGGCCCCAACCCCTCCTTCCCCGCCCGCCCGTGCGCTCGCCCCGCGCATGTGGCCGCCCCAGGGCGGCGACAAAGGGCCCCGGCGCCGCCCCGGCTGCTGCGCGTACCCCAGAAGTCAAAAGCCGGTGTCGGGACACGCGTGGTCGCTGGCGTAGCTCTTGTTGTTACCACCATCGTCACCTCCGCGCCGGTGCCTCGCCTGACGGCCGGGAGCTCCGGCGACCAAGTCAACAGCGCTTTCTTAACACCGGGGAAAGACTCTCTGGGAAGAGGTGTCAGCCCCACGCATTACACGGTGGCTGTTAGTTCAGGTTTAGAGTTTGGGTACCGGGATCGCATCATTCTCCTGAGGAGCGGTGGTCTGTCACCTCTCGCCCTTGGGGTGGGACTAGGACAACGCTGCCTCCCCTACGTCTGTGCCTCATCCTCCCTTGGTACCACCCCCAATCCCCATGATAGTCAAATTAAATCATTACTAACTACAGACAGCAGCAGCGATGCACCTGCCTTCTACTTGGGAAACTGCTAAGTGCCCACAAAGTGCACTTCTTGGGGAAGGCACATTAAATAACAGTGGCCAAACCCCACTGCCTGTGAATGGAAGGAGTGGCACAGGTTGACAGAAGAAAGACCTGAAGACTTAGCCAACACCTCACACCTCACTCCCAGCTTCTGCTGTGACCAGCAGCAAGGAAATCCTTTACTTTTAGTGCTCATTCCTAAACTTTGAAATGCTTAGATGCTTTCTGAAAAGCTACTGTTTTGAGCTGCCATTTATTGGAAGCACCTGTCTGCAAGGGGTGGCGGGGAAAGTGATGTATTTAATGGATATGCAGCTGTCATATACTGGCCAAGCATTTTAAGAGCTCGCAAAGCTGAGCAGTCAGTAGATCCTCCAACCTCCCTCCTGCCCTGCTTACTGCCA
Organism: Horornis vulcanius; assembly: GCA_013401035.1. Classification (NCBI taxonomy): domain Eukaryota; kingdom Metazoa; phylum Chordata; class Aves; order Passeriformes; family Scotocercidae; genus Horornis; species Horornis vulcanius. The sequence continues at coordinate 32,005 of VZUA01002844.1, read as the reverse complement.
GGCTATATGTTACGTGCCTTGCACCACACAAACACAACTCAGAGCCTGCCCTAGAACCTGTGCTCCCCTCCACGCTCTCTGTTCAGCCCCAGGGTCTCCTGGCACCAGGCTCCCCTCAGCCCACTCACCAGC
>VZUA01002844.1:0-14864 GCA_013401035.1 Horornis vulcanius | reverse complement strand
TAATTTTTTTTTTTTTTTTTTTAATAAATACCTTTTGCATTTTAATTCTTTAAAACCAGACTGTGAAAGTCCTTTGCACAGCAGCCAGCACTTACTCCAAAGGATGTCTGAATGGCACTCATGCCAAATACAGTGCTGCAAGTTAGAGTTTACAGGTATCAAGGATACCACAAAGGCCACTGAAATGCTTTGCATGTCAGTGCCACAGAAATGTCCATTGTCACCTAGAGAACTGGAGAATTTTTATACAGGCTATTTGTAAATCTTATAATTTCACTATTGAACTGGAGATCTATCCCAGAGTTTGCAACCACCTGGCCTGCTTTTAATATTAACATTTGCACATGATGTTTGAGTGGCTGTGGCAGCATGTAACTGATATGACCGAGGATGGCAGTTGCCAGAGGGACAGGCTGCTGCACAAGGAAGCCAAGAATCTCAAACTCAATATGCTTCGTAAGAATAATTCTAAAAATTACAGCTGCTCATGGGCAAGGGGTTTGTTTGTTCATTTATACTCCAACTGAAATGCATTAAATATTTGTTTGGATATTCCTACTCCTCTTACTCATATACAGTGACAATCACTATTAATTACAGCTACCTTTCTGAAAGTGAAATCATCGCCTGCTTTCTCCAAAGAGGCAATTGCTGGGGAAACATAGGTATCTTTCAGGATTTAAATGCTGGAAGCACATTGCAAATGGGGCTTTCTTGTGTAAACCAGACCTGCAAGGGAGTGTACAACCTTCAGGAGAGGTTACACTTGAAACAGTTATGTGTTTTTTGTATGAGACATATGTATGTGTAAGAACTGAGCATGATGGTGGCATGCCAAGATTAGCAGAATTAATTGGGACAAATTTCCTTTTCACCCACCAGCCTTTTGGAAAAGACCCTCACCATTTCTGGAATCCCAGAACTGGACATTTGCAAAATCCCTCCCTTGGGATTGTGAAATGGGAAGAAGGCATGGAGGGATGTGTGCATTCACACATCTCCAGAGACAGCATTTCACAGACATCTTTATGTTTTTTACACATAGTCAATTATGTCTGTCATTACCGGGATTTCACAGACAAAGCTGCTATTTATATTAAAATACATGCACACAATAACATTTGTGGCTGTACCTGATAAAATGTATGGTAGCCAGGTCAACAGCAAGTGACCAACCTGCCAAAATGGCAAATTCAGCACCAAAAAGGTATGAATTCCCAAGAGGTTTCACAGACCAGTTAGTGAGTTACTGCTCTCACTCTTGATCCTGCAGCGAATTAAACAAGCTGTTGCTGAAGAAAAGAGTGCTAGAACTCCTTGCCCTACACTTTCCAAGGCAGGATGCATGGAGTGTGTATGTAAGGTTCTGTCAATTAGATACAACAGTAAAATGGCATCCCATCTGCTCTACAAATGTCAAAAGCTCCATAGCACCTGTCTGGGGAAGAAAAAAAAAAACAACCAAATACAAAAGAGCAAGAATTTACCACAGATTTAAATACTCCTGGGAAACAAAGGCCTCTTTGTGCTAGACCTTTCTGCAGCAAAAGTACTTTGGAAAAGTTTGGAATTTTTTTTTTTTTTTGCAGTAGTATTTTATATCAGAAGGTGGAAAAAGAGAAACCCTTTCCACACTTTTGCCGTACCACAAAAGTCAGAGTCAGTTTTGTTATAACTTTAAAGGTGCAAAAACGATAGCTAAAGACTCCATTGATAGGAAAACATTCCCTCCTCTCAAATACAAATTTTGAAAGAATAATTAGGTTGACAACTTTCACTTTATCTATTTCATTTCCCTACCAAAAGGATCTAAACACAATTGTAGTAAATTCTGAGTTTGCATATTGCAAAAGGTACAATGCCAACCATAATTCACTCACTCATTTCCCTGGAAACAAGAGCAGTGCAAAGGAGCAGCAAGAAGTTTCCTTCCTCCTTCAATATCCAGGCAGGGTTCTCCCTGTTGCACTGAACAGACACGAATCCCAGCACTCCCCTCCTGCAGCCTCTCAGCATTAGCTGTTTATGCTTGCTTTAAAATGTCTGAAAACTAATGAAATTTGCACAAAACAGAAAATTAGTGTTGACATGGATAAAAAATTATGACCAAGGCTTCTGAAAATAGCTTTTTTTCCCCCTTGGAATTACTATCTTCTCTGTTAAAAACCAAACTCAATACAAAATCATCAGTGGTTGGACTTTATCACAGCTGAAAATTACCTTAGCAGCTGTAAAAAGAAGTTCCCTTTTTTCAAAGCAACTTGCCCAAATTGCTATGATGCCAGCCACCCAGAAGTCAAGCTATGATAATTCTTGCAATAATATTCAGTGACAATGTTACCAAAATTAGAGTTACTGAAGTGAGAGGAACATACGAAGTAAAATGGGAGCTTTTGTCTACACATAAGGTTCTGAAAAGTCTAGAAATAAATGGGCAGGAATAAATACAGAAGTAGGAAATCAGAAGTAGTGGGACCATGCTAAAATTTTTTGTGACAAATGTTTGCCCAAATAGATCTCCTATGTTGTTTCACTTTCTAAGACGTTTTGGTACCCCTTCTAATATTACTTATGTGCATTGAGTGTTTATTACGGAAGCATCACCTAATGAACAAGATCTGTCATAGTGTACTAAACAATTCCTTATAGATTAAGAGCATTTTTACTCCACATCTGTGTCAGAAATAGAGGGAGAGGATACACAAAGTTTCACATCTGCAATGAGAAACACAGCAAATAAGTAATTGAGCCAAAAAGAAAACCAGGGTTTTCCAAAGTTGTGGTCCAGGGCCCTGCCAACTGGACCATGCTGTCCGTACTCCTTGTGCTGTAAATAATCATGCACCAGTACAGGCTGCACATCACATGCTCCACCACTCTAGGAAAGCTAAGATATTTTAGGAAATTATCTATTTTACTGAACAAATTTTATACAATGAAGTATAACAGAAACAAATCTGCTAAAAAAATTACAGCAACAACAGGAGAAAATAAGCAGCTGAAAGGAGAAACTCTTCTAAATGGGAAGAGGAAATAAGAAAGTACCAAAGTAAGAAAGTACCAAATCGTGTAAAGACATAGAAGCACCTGCTGGAAAGTAACAGCTCTGTACTATAAACTGCATGCAAAATGCAGAGTTTCAGAAGAAACTGAAATATCAAATATTTTTGAAGTATTTTTGCAAGGAAACTTGATATATTAGAACTAAAAGTATTACAGTTGGGAGAATTTTATCAGCACCATGTGCATTGTGAAGGGTAGCATTGGGACAGACAGTTCTATTTCAATTATATTTTCCATGTAAAATTATAGAAGAACTAATAATTATAGAATTAGTGGGTACTACATCACAGGGACCTATGGTCATCATTTACTAACACTGTACTAAAGATGAAGAATCACAGAGTATTTAACTACAACTGCACTAATCTAGGTCTATATGATTTACAGCAATATCTCTTCATTTCAAGCTCTCCCATCTTTCTGGATTTCATGTTCTCCTATAATAAAAACTACATGGCAATATGGTGAAAGGGGGGAATGAGAAATGAGACATTTAGAATAATCTAGATCCTGAAGGCCTTTCCAGATCAACATCAATGGAATAAACTGACTGCTTTTGAAACCTGTACTGCTAATCTTTGCTGCTTAAATTGATATCAGATGCTTCCTCTTGTTTACTAGCAGCAATGCAGGTAACAAACACTGTGAATTCACCACTAATTTCTAACAGATTTTATCTGAAGCTGTGGTTTTCCGCTTGTGGTTCATGGACTTCTGAGACCTTACTAAGTATCTTAATGAAGTCCTTATAAAGTCATTAAGAAAATTTCTCAAGTTTTTAAGTTTTAAATTCATCAGACTGATTTGCATCTGCGCCTAAACATCTTCAGGAGTGCAGAAAAGTTGCAAATCACTTTTGCTGTTGAGAGTCTGAAACTAACTAGAAAAGTTATGGTGTCAGATTGATGGTTAAACATGCAGGGAACGTCATTTAACAGTAAGTACTAATGGCAGCCACAGCTAATCTGTGGAAATTATTGCTATCAAAAAGTATGTGGGACAATTCTGGGTCTATTTAGTAATCACTTCTCATAGCAAAGTCCAAGGAGTCGGATGACTGTGGCACAGAGGCCCTCAGTGTATGTGTGTACACTGCGCTAAACTTTATCACCTTTAAAGTAAGGAGGAAGGAGCAATCAAGTAATGGAAGTGGCCACATTATTTTCAAGGAAATGACAAACACTTTTAAGACATCACAAGCTTTTTCTCCCAAGTTTTTTTTAAAACTATTGAGAAGTTTGTTTCCCTTGGCTAGGATCATTATTTTCTTCTCTTGCTGCTGTTTGCTCTTCAATTTATCAGGAGGCCAGGCATGCCCTGCCTGTGTGGGAAGTGCTCCTGCTCCTCTCCAGGTGCTCAGGCACCTCAGTGACCTCCTGCCATCCAGAGTTCTGGTCTCTTTCAGGAAGGATGGAAAGCTTCTCTTACTTCAAAAAACGGAACAGGAAATGTACAGAAACAAATCCATGGTTTCCTAGCGAAAGTGGGACAAATTTGGAAAATAATTGGGCTAAGCAGGAAGGTGCATGGGATGCTTCAGCATTGCCTTAGACCCTACCAACTCCAGTTAAACACCAGGTAAAACACCAGGCAGAGGGGGGCACACATGGACATGTGGGCACACATGGACATGATGGAGCTGCATGCACAGGCTCTGCAGAGGACACTGCCAAGAATGCTTTGACTTCTTTGATCACAGAATAATGGCTTCACGACAGATTCCCTGCTACTCTGCTGTTATCCATCTAGTGAAGAAAGACAGAAAACAACAAAGTGAGCTATATTGTCCCCTCTCAACTAAAACAAAGCAGACTAGCAGTTAAAACCCAGGCAAGTGATGGAAAAAGGAAAAAAAAAAGAGCACAAACTATGAAGAGGGGAAGAGGGGATAAGAGATACTGGAGTTCATTGTAAAGTCCCTAAGGGACAAGAACAAATAGCAAATTGGCCATCACATTAAAAGACTGTGCGCTAATAAAATAGCCATAAAGAATAAACCAGGAGGAACTAGATGTCTTATTGCTAAAAAAAAAATAAGAGATTTAACTGGCACAAGAGAAACTTTCTTGGATTTTATACAACTGAAGTACTAATGTAGAAAATGTACAGCTTGTTTGGGAGTGATAGGAAGGGGAGAGGCCTGCAGTTGTATTTCAGAGGTCACCTAAACTCATCCCAAACTCAGAGTAAGAGCAGAAAGGCCAGTTTGTTTGGGGACATTAATAAGGGAGGAAAATAACAAAAGTTACTGTTCAACACCTACAGATGACTACATCTAGGTATAAAGCAGGTTGAATAAAAATTTTTCCTGAATAGTATCACACACAGCAGAACCTGCTGGTAAGCAGAAAGACCTAACTACCCAAATGCTGCTGAAACACAAACACCACAGGTCAGTAAGGGTATCTTTAATATGTGAGAGGAAGTGGTCATGGCAGCTGCAGTTTGGGCATGAGACAGGGAGAGAGACTGAGTCCTCTCACTCTGAGGGAGGTCACTGGCACAGTCTGGGCTGGCACAGGCTCGCCTGCCCCTTGCAGGGCTGCCCCACACCGGTACCCTGGGCCACGCTGCCTCCACCCTCCAGCTGTCATAGCCACCGACAGCAAAATCCTCCTCCACACAAGTCTGGAGAGGTCAATAGCACAGATCCAGGCACAACAGTGCAGAAGACAAGAAAAGGCAAGTAAATGTTTATCACTATGAGCCAAAAGTAGGTTTCACAGGAGCCCCATCGACCTTTCAGTCTGACCTAAATTGGCAGGAAAAAGTATGAAAATAATCACAATTTTGTAAGCAGGTAAAGATTTTGAGGTCACTTGCCTTTGTGAGAAATTTTGTAAATTATTGTCAAATAAAGTTATTTTTTATTCAATAATACAATACAAATAAGAAGGAAGCAAATAAGATATAGCACCAGTTTTATATGGCTCCCAATGCGACTTCACATGGCATATTCATGAAGAGGATGAGCTACATGAAACTGTGCAGGGCAGGGCACATCAAAAAGTACTTGTCAGTAGTTCCTCATCAAAACTGGAAAGATGCAGCAAGACATTTTGACACTATTCAATATTTTTACTGGGTACTTATTTAGGAACTGTTCACATTTTCAGTCTTGTGACCAAGACATCCATTTTGAGGCTCTTCTGGGGCCTCAGTGACCTGATCCTCTCCAGATCATGGTGTGAGAAGTGCATGAACCTGCAGAGAACAGCAAAAAGTACTAAAAACCGTGAGTAAGAGAGGGCCATGTCTGTTGATGAGGACTGATACAACCTGATTTCTGAGTTTTCAGACTGCAGAAAGCTAGAAGGAGCTGAAGGAATAACAGAGAGCAGATTAGATACACAGATGGATATGGAAATTGGAAAAATGGGCTAAGACAAAGGGGAAGCAGTATGCAAAAAGGACATATTGTTGCAAAATACTTCACTTGGGAAGAAATAAGTTAGGAGGATGAGCAGGGGATGGGAGACAGCTGGCCCTGAGGCAGTTCTCACAAAAGGATCTGCAGGCTTCAGGCTGAACATGAGTCAACTTCTTTCTTGCTGTCATAGAAAAGCAACCATTACATAAAGATTTACTAACAGATGGCATGTAAAATAAATCTTTTGTTCTCCTCAGCATTGCAAGACCTCCATCATCTGGGCTATGAGACTCATTCCTGACACTGCACTTCAAAAAAATCTCAACCAGTTATAAAGAGTCCAGAAGAGAAGACCTTAAATAACCTAGAGGCCTAGTTATTAGGTCTACAAAACGTCCTTCTAAAAAAACCAACTGCCTGGGAGTTACAACTGGCTCAGTTGGAAGATCTTCAACCTAAGAATTTATATGACAGTTGACATTTCCTTGCCCCTCTATAAACACATGAAATTATATAAGCTTTTTTTTTTTAATGGAAATGGGGAGGAAAGAAGGGATTTTTAGTCCTCTTGGTTTTACAGTTTCAGCACATTTCAAATACTGAAAAAAAAATCCACAGAGCATAAAAAGAAATAAAAGTTATATTGGGGGAGAATTACTTACAGGAGAATTCTCATTTTTTGGGAAGCCCAACCTAAAGTTGAGCAGCTGAGATCAAGAATATACTGCCTATTTAAAACAGAGGAAGAAAATTGAAAGCATTAAAGATGTTCTTCATATTTTATGAAGAATCATAGAATAAGATCCAGCTTCTTTAATTTTTTATTATTTTATCTTAAAACAGACAATCTGCACTTGAGAGGTCCTCCCTCCACAGTGATGCCTTCATACAAGATATTTCAAGAGATGGACTTCAAATTCATTTAAAGCAAGTGTTTAAATAGCACCACTACAATATATTTCACTTTTATTGACTTTGTCTACTTTCTTCTTTCAGAAGAATACACATTTATCTTCAGTCATCTTTTTTTTCTTCATTTAAATTCTTATATAACAGAATATGTGAGATGATCAACTTGTGGAAATCCACTTATTTNTTAACAAATAATTTTATTATAATTTAATAATTTAAATCATAATTTAATAGAATATATACTTATATAAAATACAATTTTATAATTAAAATAATTTGAAATAGTTTAAAAATAATTTAGTTCAGCACACAATTTGAGGAACTAAGAATCTTGAGATCAATTTTATACCATCTATTATACCATCTATTATAAAGTGTATATACTGTAAAATACTATAAAGTTCACTTTATACGTTCAAAATTTTTAGAATTCATTCTGCTGAAGTATAGTCTGATTTTTTTTTTTTTAAGTTTCTGAGTTAAAAGTTACAACTGGCTTATACAAAAGGCACTGCCATTAAAATAGTGACAAGTCCTCATTTCAATGCCAGCAAAGAACCATATTATAATAAGCTTTCACACACAGAAAGTTTGTGAGTTATGTAAAAGTTCCAACTGAAAACTAAACGTTTTCTGATTTTACTTCCCTAAAGGCCTTTGGTTTGACACCTAATTTAATTCCCAGAGACCGAGAAGGGAATATTCTGTCGTATTGTGCTCTGGGATCTTAAAGCTCAGCATGTTGCTAACATCCGTGCATCATTGGAAACAGGCCTTGGATGCCCCCAGGCACTTTTTTTCACATCTTGACTGCATTTTCTCAACTGAATTACCCCCACCCATTTGGCAGACAAAAGGCTCAGAGGTATGCTCTGATTCAAAGGCTTTACTTTGTAAGAGAAAGTCACTCTTAATTGAGATTTCATTTCTTGTACCATCCCTGGGGGAGTACTAACAGCTTCAGCCACCCAATGAATCATTGAAGTTTTTTTATGTTCTCCCATGTGGGTGCCCTGAACAGAAAATTAGATCTAAAACAAGTGAACACATAGGAGCAACATTCAGTTTCTCTTGCCTCTAAAACAATTTCAATAGGTGACTAATTAGAAGATGTAGCACATGGAAAACAGCCTGGATTCAAGCTAAATTCCAGAAGGAAGTTTTCACTAGTACTTAAAGCAGAAAGAGAAAAGAGTATCCTGCACGACTAAATTTTTATTCACATCCTACTGCTCAAGATTTGTATTTATCACTCTCTTTCCTTTCAACTCAAACATTCCTCATGTTCATATTTATCCACAAATTTTATTCTAAGGGACAAATTAGAAGTATAAACCAACACCTAAATCTCACCTGTAATGATAATTAGCTGTCTAATTTAATTTCTTACCTTTTGTGATAAGAAGACAGGAAGCAGCAGAACTGCTTCTATTTCTCAGGTGAATCCAGTTTGAAATTGACTATTTTCAATCAAATATTCAATGCCACGAACTACTAAATTCGGCTATAATCAACTATATGACAGATTTCAAAAAAGCCTCAATGTATTCTATAGTTTGAAGATACAATATAGAAATATATGAAGATGGAGTGATCTCAGTGACTTACCATCTGACACTGATGAACAGCAACTGCCTTGACAGGGATTATTAAGTTTATTCTTCTTTACAGCCTACACTATTCTCCAAAGCATCTGTGCCACTCACTCCTCCATCACCTTCCAGACCCAGAAAGGGCAAAAAACCCTATCAGCCATCAAAGCAGTACTTTGTACTCCAGATGAAAACCATCAGCAAGCCAAACAGTCCCATTCCTGAGAAAGAGCCATGTGTCCTAAAAGTGCTCAGTAACCACTCCTTAAAATACAAAAAAGGATATTGAGGGGCACATACAAAAGCTCAGAGGAGCTGAGCCAAAGCTCTTGCTGACTCCCCAGCACTACATTTCAAACAAAGGCAGAGCCACCCAGCTGCAGTTGTCTGGCTGCAGCCCCCCCCTTTGAAAACACCTTCTTCCTTTCCTACTGGACATGTGTCACTTCCAGCACCACGTGCCGGCTGCCGCTCCCGCCGACTGCCAGAGCACCGGGGTGGCCAGTCTGTGCCTGGAACACGGGTTCTCCGGCTTGAGAAGGGAGCAGCCAGCCCTGCTCCCCAGCAGCACTCCAGCAGCAGCACCCTGAGGGTACCCTTCACCCAGAGATTGCAGGTTTGGCTCAGCCCAGGCTGGTCCCTTCACAGCTTCCCCTCCAGACTGGACCAACCCGAGTTCTGCCGGTTATGAAAACGGCTGATAAGGATTGTACTGCCCATTTGTTGTGGCCCTCTGAATCTTATCTAGGACTAAAAACAGCAGAAGCTTTGTAGCTGCACAAATGAAAGTGAGCTTGGAATGCAGAAAGCAAGCAAACGTGTTGAAAACTGTGACTTGTTCCTACGTATACATGCACAGAAAAATTTCTCTTAGGCATATGCCCACACACACTCATGAAAGATTTTAAATGTTAGGCCCTTAGCAAGATCCCTGCATATAATTTTCTAAAATACCTTTTTAGCTCTATTTGGAAGCAAATTAAAAAACCAAAATACTCTATCAAAGACGTATCACTACAAGTTCAAAAGGGGAAAAATGATTCTGAGATAGAGTGTCATACGTAAAACTCCACCACACTATTTAAAGACCGTGATGCTCTCAGACTTCACCCTTTCAGGTTAAAAATGTCTTGATGTCTTTCTTAGAAGAGCAAAAATGACATTGTTGTTCTGAAGTACCAGAAGTGGCCAAAAACCACTTTCTACAGATGATGACTGTGATACAGGTCACTGTGATGATTTTAAATAATTGCCCCACACTCCACTACTTTGCAACTCAGCAATGCCTGAGTTTGCAAAGCAAAGCTGTGCTCTAGCAGCAGCTCTTTCCAGCCTCTATAGGTGGCTTTTTCATCTGCAGCCCTTAAATTGGGCAATTCCTGGAGGTCTGGTTCTGCTACACTCCTATGAGGACAAAGAGGGCCTGACCTCAGTATTACAGTGACAAGCAGCACAGACTAGAGCTGCTCAGTATTCTGACCCCACCAGCCATCCCTGCTGCTGTGAGAAGAAGAACGAGGGTTGAGATTAGGTGAGATGCATATCACAAACAGCCACCATCCTCACAGTCCAGGACAGGGATTTACACCCACATTTACATTCAGTGGCAATGGCCTTGTGGCAGAAGGGAGCAGGAGCAGCCTTAGCCCATCCAAGCACAATGCCAACCATCCATGGGAGGTGAGAGGCAGAAGCACCAGGGAAAGGACAACATGTGGGATGAGGGTGCAGGAGGGCTGGGGGCCGAGCCCAACAGCTGAGAGTCCCTGGCAGGAAAATGGGAAGGAAGCAGGAAACAAGCTGTTGCCTCTTCTCAAGGCCTCATTTCAAGTCTTGAGAATCTCCTGTTTTCATTAAAAGAAAAGGGAAGAAAACCCCCTTGTTTACTCCTTCTGGTATCAGAGAAAAAGATTAAAGTGAGCTAACTTTAAATCCTTCCATATGCCTCTACAGGGTTTAAAATTTAGAAAGTAAATCTGAAGGCTTTACCAATCTATTTTTAACCTCATGATTCAGTCTGATTCAAGTATTCAAATGTTTGTATATAGTCACGAAGGGACTAAATCCTTCTTAACAAGACTTCCATATGCTTCATATATTTGTGAACTTTATAAATGTTTAATAACAAATATCCAATTAGAAATGAGTGTGCATTGACAAACCTGGTACAACTACCCCACACTAGGAAATCTATAGCATAAAAGGGACAAAAAGAACAGTATGCACTGCACTCTGTCTTATTTGTATGGCAGTGTCAGACAGAGACAGTTTTCAGATTTCAAGTTGATCAATTTCCCCACTGAAAGCAAAGCTTTACAACCTCTGCTGTACAGCCACAACGTCAGAAAGAAAAGGCTTAAGCTTCCAAATTTTAAATATGAGTAGAAAGTAAGCCAGTGAATTACCTTTAGCTGGTTCTCCCACCTTATATTTATTGAAAATAACAAAAGCATAATATATTTCCAAAGGAAATTGTACTGCCATCAGTCTTGTGTAGTGCACTGCTAAAGACAGTCTCACTGCATGTGCTGCCTCTACTATGCATCAAACAATAAAGACATGGGGAGAAAGGGACTGAACTTCTCTCATGGCCACACAAGAAGTTCCTGGAGCAGACCATGGTGTCCCCATGCCAGCAATCCTGTGTGTACCCTGTGTCCTTCCAGTGTGGACTTCTCTAATGCCTCCACGTACCTGGGTCTGTGAGCATGAGGCATTAACTCATGTGTGACCCTTTTCCTCCTGTTGTGCCTTCATCCCTTGACCCTCTGTGGTTGCCACCTCTGCTCTAGATAAAATATTTGTGTGTTCCCTTATGTTTTCCCTCCACATCTCCTGAGCAGGACATTTTAATGCCCTCCTGGAGCAGAATCTGTGTCTGCTCCCATTTGCCTCTCATGCCTTTGTGAGCTTTCTTCCTCATTTTTCCATGTCTCTCAGTTAAAGACTTTTTAAGTGCATCTGACTTGCCTACCAGTGTCTCATGCCTCCTCTTCCTCCTGTCAAACAGCCTCTTCTCCTTGCTGCTTGTTCACTCTGTTTTCCCACCTCCTGCTGCAAGAAGGAGGCAAAAGGCATTCCTGGGCATCCCGGTACTGACTTCCCAAACTGTATCAAGAGACTAAGTGGGGAAGATGCTTGCTGGTTGCCATTAATGGATATGACTCTCAGTCATTTATTCATTTATCTGCCAATAAAGTTATTCTGTTATCTATTCCCTGTCAACAATGGAGAGGGAGTCTGTGGTTCCCCTTAATTCCTCCACTGTCAGTTTGTTTGCTTCAGGCCAAGCCCCCCAATTATTTAAGACAATGAACTGAGTTTGTCATGCAATGTTTATGCCTTTAAACAAAATGTATGCATTGTTTATGCATTTAAACATAAACATAAATGCATTACATGTTAAATGCATTTAAACAATCCTGCAATGTTTAAATGCTGCAGATGTGTAAACAGAAATGGTGTCTAGTGGAATGAAAGACCTTTCAGGCTGCCCAGTTAAATTGAGGTTTACACACAGTCTTGAAAAGTGGAATAAAGATTTATGCCATGTGTCCCCCTAGAAAATCAGAAGTGCAGAGATAAAAACAGAAATGGTATGGAACAACTCAAGAAATTATGTTTTTCACAAAAACAATCATTAACTAAAAATTTTTAAACACAGAGCAATTTTCTACCTAGTCTTCCTGATGTACTCTTTCCTGAAGCAGGATCAGGGTTGCTAATTTGATTATGGTAACAGTGCATCTCATTTCAGTGATTATGGTTTTATTGCTTTTCCCTTGCTATGGCTGCCCAGAGCTGAAAAAAGCAGTGTGAGGAGAATGTGAGGGTTTTAACAAAACCTCCCTCAACTCTCCCAGAGGCAGCGCTTCCCTGCAGCTATACCACCCCCAGCCAAGAGAATGCTCCAGAAGACTTCCTTGGCCAGGTGAGGAGGTTACCATGCAGACAAGACAAAATTCATACCCCTTGGCAGGGAGTTTGTGTGCTTTCAAGTGTGTGTAACTCCATATTCTTTTGGTGCATCTTTGTGAAACATCCCCACCCTTGATACTTCAGGAAGCCCAAGGACTGCTTTTCAGGTACAGACAGCCTCTGCTGGAGTAAGGTAGAAAAGGCTATCTCACAGTATCCATCTTGGCTTTTTTGTGACCAGCAGACAGTATGGATTTCCAGTCCAAATTACCAAAAAGGGCTCAAAAATCATCTAATGCATTTTTTGTAAGCTTTACTGAGTCAGGGTTGCAACAAACTGCTGTCTGAAATCCCTGACAGCTTCATGCACCTTTCCAGCAGCCTTCTGGCCATGGACTCCCAGCAGAAGCCACTGCCTGCCAGGGCAGAATCCAGCCTGGCAGCCTGCCACAGACAGGGCTCCCTGCTCAGAGTGCTCAGGAGCAGCAGTGTGCATCCCAAACCTCACCTAGGGCAGAAAAGGAGAGGGCATTAATACAACAGATGCTACTCTGCATCCACATTGGCCAGCTAAGGAAAACTCTGCATATTGAGTGATCAATGAATTGGTCGTGGTAAGTGATTGGTTATGGATTCCTGGATATTGTTCTGCATAACAGCCCTGGGTGAATCAATCACACCAGCATGTCAGACTTCTAAGCCCAAATGCTTTAAGAATACAGCTGGTTTCAGGGACCTGGTGTACAAAATGGTTCCAATTTGTAGCGCCAACAGAACCTTAGGAATATCCTATAGGCAAGCACAAGTCCCAGGCTGTCTCATTTGTATTATTCCTTGTTCTGCTTTCTCTTTCTTTTTAAATAAGGAACAATACAAAGAATGACAACTCAAATTCCGAGTCATGCTGTCAGGAAGAATAATAGACCTATTCTGTACAAAAATGCCTGTATTGTTGGTTTGTTTACTTCATCTGTTGCATGGCCATGCTGCTGTCAGAGCTCTGGAGACAAAGCCCCAGCTCTGAGCCTGTTTCTGGGTGCTGGGCAGGGAGATCTTTTCCCTCTGCTGCTTTTACCAGGGTGGCAGCAGCAGTGCACCCACCTCCATAAGCAACACTGAGGGCTGGAGCTGTGAGATAAATTGGAGACATCCAGGCTTCCCATTAAGTACAGCCCTACTACTGAAGATCCAATATCTCAATGGCACATGGGGATTTATAGGCAAAAAGCCTATTCAGCATGCAAGGGAGTTAGGCATGGGTAGCACAGCTCTGCACACCTGTGAAGAGGGTTTAAAGCTCAGTGTCTCTCACCGGAAGGGCATCTCCAGAACTCCACTCTGCTTCATGTCACCCCAGTAATGACTCATACACTGTCGGAACAACACTACTAGACTGACGACAAGGAGGGGTCCTGATTCAAATAAATAACTCTACCAAAATAGCCTGCTCCCATACAGCTATACCAGCCACAATCTGCTGGAAACTTTCTCAAGTAAAAACAGAGAATAACAGTATTACACAAAATCTAAACAAGGAACAAAGTAAGAAAACAAAGGCAATGGGTAAAGGAAGGAGGAGATTGCACAACCTACAAAGAAAGACTCAGCATGGTGGGGTGACATGCATATTAATGGCTGTTTTTGTGGAATATGATCTCTTTTTATAACTATTTTTAAGCTGTTTTCTTAGTTTCTGGAATGATAGTTAAATAAAGAAAAAGTTCCAGTCATGGGTTACCAGACTGCAAGAAGAATAATTATATCTGACTGTCAAGTTAAAGCCCAGAATCAAAAAAGCAATTTCTGAATCTCAGAACAGCCTACAGAATAAATAGTCCTGCTATTTTATTCCGGCAGTTTTTAAAGAAGACATTCCCATTCTAGCTAAGAAATCTAAGTTTCTTAAAGAAATAGTATCATAGCAGGCCATTTTGACTAAAACAGGAATATGTGCATTTTCATAATCAGTTTCTTAAATTGCCAAGAGAAAATCTAAATCTCACCCTCCA
>VZUA01002835.1:0-14861 GCA_013401035.1 Horornis vulcanius | reverse complement strand
CAAACAAACAAACAAAACCCCCAAAATACAACATAGGGCATTCAGTGGGTCTGATTTCTACAGGCCCAACACAGCCCAGTGAACTCAGATGCTTAGGTCCAAGGTTTTCTGCAAGTCACAGGCACATCCAAATACAACTTCAGTTCTGCAGTTAATGGAAAAGACAGAGAGAGATTTGTGTCTAATAAAGCAATAATTTAGAGCAGTTGATGAACCATTTTGCCAGTACCATTTTTGCACAATGCACTGAGTTCAGAACTGTGTCTGCAGTTTTGTTATGTTTAAGAGAAAAAGCAAACTAAGTTATTTTCCTAAGGTTTTGAATTCTCAAAGTATATTTTGTATATGGCTTATGCAAAGAGCTTCTTGGTTTTGAATGTACATCCTCTTTGAGCTCACAAAATTTGCCTGAAGCACTAAGCAAGCTGTTATAAACATGACACCATGAAAGCAGCCACACAAGGAAACACAGCAAAGGCTTTTTTTCCACTGTAAAAAACTGCTCTTTTCCATAAAAGAATGCATGTCCATAGGCATGAAATTGAAAAAAAAATATTGCACAGATGACAAACGGGGAAAAAAAAGTAAAGATTATTTTAGCATAGCTTATAAACATTGGCATGTGCTTAATGCTAGGAGTTAATTTTGTGAAGTCAGCTCTTGGCATGAAGAGAAACATTTGTGAACTTTTGCAGATTCTACAAGTACGATATATAAAGATCCTAACTANGTTAATTTTGTGAAGTCAGCTCTTGGCATGAAGAGAAACATTTGTGAACTTTTGCAGATTCTACAAGTACGATATATAAAGATCCTAACTAGCTGATGTGGGAATAACTCTTAAGTTCTTTCAAGTCTTTCAGTTTCCCAAGTGGCAGTGTTTTTTTATTTTCTAATATTTTGGCAGTTGTATTTTTGTGTCCTTTGCTTTTAACAGTGCTTATTTGCCCATGCCCATGCACAATCCACTTTCTACTAAAATTTTCAGTTACGGTTTTGTCAGCCTTGTCTGTACACTGCCCTTCCTGAAGCACTTGTTTTGAATTGGAACTACCCCAAATTTCTTGTATTTTCTTTCAGTATGGACTATGGCTATGGTTTCTCAACACGTAATTTCCAGAGAGCTGTGTAGCATGCTGCACACCACATCAGTGAACTGATTTTTGCTGAAAAATGACCTGGCAAAAAGGAGTTCTTTTAAAGTGAACTCAGTCTGATTCACTGTCAGGCCACACAAGGAGTTGTGCTGGCACAGCTTCAAAGCAGCAGTGCCATGCTGTGGGAACAGAGCAGGGAAGGTCCGGGGGCATTTGAAGCCGGTGTCAACCTTCCCCCATACCCCATATACAACGTGCTATGCAAGCCCTGCCAATTCCTTTATTTCCGTCGAAGAGCCTCGCTGTGTGTTGTCTCTCATCAGGTCCATCTGCTCCTTACATTGTTTCCTTCCCCCCAAGCCTACGTTTCCCTTTCATCACCTCTCCACCTTCTCAGGTTTTCTCCCCAGAATAAATCCGCTTCTTCGAAATTCTGGCTGACATCCATATGCAAATTTCTGCAGATTCACTAAAAGTGCATTATTCAAATAGCCTCCGGTACTCTTTACTTTGTTAAGCAAATGAATACAGAAACAAAAAAGACCAAGTACCTATATTTGCATTAGCGTTTTGCACATTCATTTGTTAAAGACTCGGTGCTAACCTTACCCAAACCAAAGCACAACCCCGCTCTCCTGGAAAACAATGAGAAGACTCCTTCGAACAGTTGGTTTGCTTCACATCCCCGAGTCCTGGCAATTACAGGAAGGATCCAGCTCCATACCCTCGAAAGGTTCAAACAAAGCCTACACCGCTTCAGTAACAAGAATCTCTTCCCACACATCTATTTATAGCTTGCTATTGTTGATGGGGAATTTTAAATCATTTTTTTTCCTCTTCATTCAGTTGTTCTGATTTTTGACTATGCACGGACACAGCAAAGAGGAATAACTTGATAGAACCTTCTTTAGCAACTGCACTTCTAGAAAGGAAACTATCAACCTTAATGCTTTTAAAAGCTTCTAGTGGGGCCAATTCACATAAATATATCTGGAAACTTAACCTCCTTCTATTTTACTAGGACATTTCCATGCTTCACTTCTCCCCACGATTTTAATTCAAATTCCTGATTTCCTGTCTAGCCCTGTGTCTGCAAACTCATAAAACCTCTGCTTACTGAACACATTCCCAGTGTTATCAACATGAACTAGCCTCTTTCTGTCTCTGCCCTAGCCAAACTATGGAGAAACCTTCCCATAGGTTATTTTTGCATCCCTCCAGGTCTCATCTCTGGCTTTCCTTAGCCCTCCTGTCTGAACATGAGAGAAATGTAGCACAGCATAATTCAAGTTGGACTTGTCTCGATAGTCGTGTTTCTTTTGTTCCCTTTTTCTGTTTATGCCATTCTCAGAGATTTATTTGCTACAGGCATGACAAAGCCCTGTGCAGGACAGCTGGCCATGATTTCTGCTGGTGTGTTTCACCACCCCCAGGTCTTTATGCTTTATTTAGCAATTCCTTGGCAATCATGGCAGAGGATTCTGCTTTGTCATTAGGCTCTGATGCAGAAATGTTTCATGCATCCTTACCGGAATTTGAATGTGCTAATTCATGACAAACATTTTCCAAAGCTGCAACATAAATATAAGTAAGATAACATTTGTAATTGCACACAGATGTACGTACATGAGTTTCTTACACAGATATATATGCATTTATTTTCCATAGCAAATACTTTTTTTTTTGTTTCACGTTCTATTTTTATATTCCCACAACTATTACAGATATTTTTCCCTTCCTGGATTCTAGTTAATGCTTTCTTATATCTCCCTTTCTCCACTGCACTTAACCCTGATTTAAGTACTGGTTTTGTTTCTTCACACTTAAATATGCACACCAGTTAAAGTCCATCCAAGTCACTTTTCAAGCACATACTGAAACTGAATATGAAATTTGCAATCTTTACTGTGTCCTTCATTTCACTGATATTCTTTATTCTGATCCTCTGCATCAGCTTTGTTCTTATATTTAGTAGGTTTTAATTCAAATCAGGAATGAAAACGCAGCTACTGTTGGAAGCAAATGATTTCATTACATTGTTGCTGGCACTGACCCAGAAAACTCGCAGTTGCAGTTTTCCTGGAGTGAGTACTTGCACTAAAGTCAGCAGGAGCATTTCCATTGGAAAAGTTACATAAGTGTTCGTGTATCTCAAGGATCAGAGCTGCAGTTGCATATCAAGCTCTTAGGGTTTAAGGTCAAGTCCTTTGGGTCACACCATAGAGATGCCATTGCAATCAAGAGCTGCTGTCTGGTTGCTTTCCTTGTTCCCTACCCAGCAGAGAATGGCTTTCATTCTTTCCAGGGAAGTCTTTCTCAGAGTGTGGTCACTACTATATCCCTGCACGGCCCTGACACCATTCTTCCCTTGAGCCTGTTCCTTGCTGTCCCAGCCACATATGTAAACAACAAATCTTTCCTATCATCCTTTTGCCCTTGTAGGCTATTAAATTCTCTTTTTTTCCCCCCCTGCACTTTCCCCTGCTTTTGGTAGCACAGTTCTAATTTGTCCAAGCTTTCCTTCTCTTTTAGCACAAGGTCTCTGTTGTTCTTGTTGCTCCAGCTGGTCTGTAATTCCCCTGAAGCCTGGCACCCAAATCCAAACAAGATATTGCCATTAAAGCTGTTCTGATGAACGGCTGAGTGACTTCACACAGGTTGTTTATGCTGTCCTAGGTGTCATTTCTCTCTTGCAAGAACAGCACAGCATTGCTCATGTCTGCTCTGCCTGTAACCCTCAGATCCATCCCATCGGGGCTGCAGTTTAGCAAAAGGGATCCCATTACATGCGTTGCAAGCTGACTGTTCCTGCCTGAGTGAAGTTCATTGTATTGGTCTTCAACAAGTTTTTCCCCTTACTATTTACTTCATTTAGAGTGAACCCTCTTTTTTTCTGACCAGTAGTAGATGTTTCTTTTTTCCTGGGATTGCTAGCTCACCCTGCACCAGTAAGGACATGGGAACTGGTGTAGTTCTTTTTTGCTCCACAGAAAAGCATACTAGAAAGTTTATAAATCAATAGGTTTGCCCCATCTGGCACTGAAGCGAAGGTAAGGGAAGAGGGGACTTTGACTGGTTTAACATCAACAGTACTGCATTACTATATTTAATCATTTCACCTATATATTCAAATGTACACCTTGAGTGGATGAAGCAATCTGATGTGATTCAGAGTCTGGGTGTGGCCCAGCCTGCTGATCAACATTCAAGTATGAAGGAGAATTCTTAGTACTTCTAAGTCATGAGAGCTAATGATACCACACACCCACTCTCTTAATGGAACCACTGCCCTTGAAGACAACAACTGAGGTCAAACCAGCCCCTGACCAGGCCATTTTCAAAAGACATCTTTGAAAGCCTCAAATTTGACCTCTCTTCCCTCTATGGACACAGCCTAACACTGGTTTAAATCTCAAGGAAGGGTGAAGCAGGCCCACATTCTTCTCACCCCTCTGGAGGTGAACAATCTGTCCTGTGTTATCACACAAGGAAGTAGAGATGCACATTCTCAGTGGACTAGGTGGCAGTGACAATAGGTGGAAAGAGAGAGTGGAAAGCTGGGGGATAGAGTAAGAGAAGCTGTAGGAGAAAAGGCATGGCAAGGTGGAGGAGAGGATGCAGAGACAGGAGGGAGAAAATTCCAGAAAGGAGGGAACATAGGGGTCAAAATGTTTCCCTGTGGTTCCGATCTCAACACCTTTTCTGAATAAATCCTTTAGAAAAGAATCTCTGCAAGGATTCTCTGTGTGGAGCTTCCCTAGAGCCATCACAACTGCCCCCTGAAGTGATTGCTCCCTGACAATTTCCTACATCCCAGAAATCTTGAGTGCCAAAATCAGAATTTAGGACCATCCAAAAGGAAGGAATAAAGAGAGCATTAGGACCTGCAAGCTCCAGCATCACTGGTTTACACAATGGTACAACTCTTACAACTTCTGTTTATGAGGTTAAAGAAATAATGATTCACAAGACTGGCTGACACCTGGAATTATTTAACCAGGCCATCCCTAATGCAAATGACATTGACTCACATTTCCAGATGTAGGTGGAACTGGCAATTGTCTTTTCCTCAATTGTCTTAACTTGCTTTGCTAGTTAGAAATAGTCTTCTAGGTTATATTTCAAATCTGGTAATCATCAGAGGGATGATCTATTCTTTCCATAGATGTTTGCAGTTGATGGAACATCTAGGACACAATTTGACCTACAAACTTAGATATGTAGCAGCAGCCTAGACAGAAATATATGTTACTTAAGTCTGAACCAGAACTAAAGAAAGATTTCTTGATATACACACAAAATTGAAAACATGAATGCACATATTGGGGCAGGCAAGATTTTTGTGTTGTTTTTTTTTTTCCCCCCCTTACTCCTGAAGTTTTACAGATTTCTTACCTTTAAGTAATATTTTCATTAAATTTAATGCGTTCTCTTAGATAATGCACGGGGAAAACCTTTAAATAATAGGATAAAAGAAATGTTGGAAATTTCTAAAAAGTTTAACCAAAAATAGTATACATAGAGAGAGAAAATTATGAAATATCATATGAAATATCATATAATTTGGTTTTCATCTTAAAAGTGCTTGGACTCTCCCCCTCATTCTGGCTGTCTGTCTATTCTTTCCCAAGGCACAGGCTTGTCCCAGACCCTTGCAATTAAAGCACTCTGTGACGTTACAGTGACGTAAGCTGGCCGTGGCTGAGCTGACTGCAGTGGTATGTCACGACTTCCACCACAGAGATTCGACCCAATTACTGTGACCTGACACACTTGCAATCTAGTACAGCCTCAAGTCTCAGGGCAATAGCCCCTGAAACCACCAGACTCTCCTGTGAATGCTGAAACCAAGCCAAACAAGACTGATCTAAACCCAGGAGAAAGGTATTCTGAAAAACCATAATTATATCACATAGTTTGTTGATATATGCTTACTTTGCTTGTTAGAGGACTTTGGGTGAGATACCCACATGCTTTTTAAGAACAGAAGTGTTGACAATCCAGGAGGAAATGACAGGGCTGATTATATCCTGCTGGGAACAGCATCAGGGACACAACGCAATCCACGTGCTGATTGATGGGTCTGTAGGGAAGCTGCACTGCAGGGCAAAGTGGTGCTGGCAAGGGGAGGTGCAGCCCCTGGGCAGATCCAGGCAGGGCTTGGTGATTCTGCCCCTAACACGGAGGGGGTACACTGCAGCAGCTGAGGCAGCTCATGGAGGGAGGTAAGGAAACACCAGACATGGTCAGGCTGTGTTTAAGAGCCACATGCACACACCTTATGCACCAGGATTCTTCTGGTGATTTTTTGCAATGTTCATCATAAAACAGAATCACACAACAATCAGGTTGGAAGGGACCACGGTGGGACACCTGGCCCAACCTCCCTGCTCAAGCAGGGTCATCCCAGAGCGCCTGGCACAGGACTGTGTCCAGATGGTTCTTGAATTATCTCCACTGAGGGAGGTTCCACACCCTCTCTGGACAATCTGTCCAGTGCTCAGTCACCTGCACAGTAAAAGTTTGTTCTTCCTCATATAACTGCCTGTTAACAGGTGTTCTCCTCACTTTCCAGCCTTATAAAAGCTTGTGAGCAAAGCTTCTGTTTCTGCATCTTACCTATTTTTACCTCCTACACTGTTTTTCACTGCCATTGAGAACCAGAATTCCTAAGCTGAAAATGAAATAATATCCTATTTCTGAAAAAAATAAATAAATAAATAAATTAGCCAAATTCAAAAGTGCTCCCTGTAAATATCAGCAGCCTAGTGTCTTTATTCCAAAAGACAAGTCACAGATAACTGCACTTAAAATGAACGACTTGAGGACAAATTAAGCATTGGATTATTTTGTAAATTGCTGTCTATTTCAAGTTCATTGCTTGTGTGTAGCTATAAATAAATGTGTACTATCTAGGACAGTGATGAACAGTGACTACAGTACCCTGGAAATTCAGTCCTGAAGAGTTTTTTTCCTAATTGAATCCTTTGTTCTGTCATCAAGTTCCAGAAAGTGATTTCTACATAAATAACAATANGTTCTCCTGTGGAAAAGTGGATGAAGACAAAAAGGTGGGCTTTGCTGTGACTACCTCTATTGACGATCCAAGAGTAGTTCTCCTAGGTAAGACTCTTAGCCAGGCTGGTCTGTTATCTCAGTGTTCACTGTAACCACTCTGTTCTCTCCAGAAGGGCGCAGCATGCAGGCAGGGAGAATGAGAACAAGAATCTGTAAAGGAGTGATCTCTGACAGGAGTTTGGGGGTGGATACAAAATTGTGACATAGCTGTAGGGGAAGCAAATCATGAGAGGGTCCATAGCCACTCTTCAGAGGCAGATCCTAGGGAAAAGGCAACTCGTAGGAAAAAAAACAAAACAAAACAAAACACGTTTTCACAGCAAACAGAAAAGAAGAGAAGAAAATACAGAGGCGGCTGTGGTGAAGCTGCCGGGATACAGGCTCCCAGGAGACTCCCCAGCCCAAGGGAACGCCTGGAGGGCTTGCTCCCTCTACTGGAGCATCCTAATAGACTCACAAGAGACTTGCTAGCTTGACCCACTCTCAATCCCATAGCAGAGCTCTCAGACTAGGAAATAAAAACTAATGCAGTGTTGATGTCATTGGTGGCTTAGTGTCACAAGGATTTTTTTTTTTTTTAAGACTATGTAGTTCAACATGCAGCTGAAGGCAGAGGGGAGAGAGGTATTTCATTGTTTTTGTTTCAAAGAGAATCAAAATAAGGCATAAAAGTTCAAATCTGTATTTTTCAGATGCTAATTCTGTCATTTCAGTCAAACTGGGACACAGGAAAAGCAGGCAGACCTTTCTAGTGTCTCATGTAATGCAGAAGAGCAACTCTTGCCACATGACCTTTGCTCTAGGACAGCCTGGCCTTAAATACTTGGGCTAACAAGTAAATAGCCTATTCCTGCAGGAAGCAGAGAGTAAACCTCTCCTAAAGCATCTCCAGACAAACACAACATCACCACTTGGTTATTTGGCATTCATGTCAGGTAAGAGAGGTCAGAACAGCAGGAGGCACAGTGACAGCAAGAAACCATGACTCAGACACTCACTGATACTGCCCCACTCTTGCCTGAAAGAGCTGGTGGCTGAGACTCCTCTTCCTCTCTTGTGGAGTCAGGGTCACCTTTGGGCTCTGAGATTGCAGGGTCTTGCACTTTGCAGCTCAGCTTTCTGTCTGCTGAATGAGAATTCAGGAAGCCTTATTTCTTCACACCTTTTTATACCTTAGGTTACATGGTGTTGGTGTGCGATCTGCCTTCTGTATACATCTGACATTTGGTACAAAGACCTCCAATTTTAGCTAAACATTACAGGCATGATAGTAAAAAAATAAAACATTTGACTAAAAACTCATCTAGATATATTTTAATGGATTTTGTGTCCTCTCCAGTTTGAATGGCTTCTTATTTGCCAACTTTCTATCATCCCAGTGAACATCTTGGTCCACTGGTGCTCAACCACCTTAAGAATTCAATGGAGGAAATGGAAACCAAGCCCTGCAGCAGTGACAAAGAGGAAGCTTTCAAAAGAGAGTTACCATACTCCATAGGAGAAATAGACTTCACAGCTTCTGGGAAGAAACATGGAAAGGTATGGGCACTGAGGAGTTTTAACTCTTTTACAGTATTGCTGTTGTTCAGCTGTTACTGCTTAGCAGTAAATGCAGAGTCTGCAACAGTGAGGGTCAACATGCCAGAGTGAGGCACCACTTTATACCCCGAGTAGGGACCATGCCTTCCTGAACATGAATGTGGTCAAAAACATTTTAATACTCAGAAATCAATCACTTGTTTTGCAATTTCCTGTTACAAGTACGGATGATTGCTTTTCCCTTTAAAAGAAAAATCAGTTATGTGCCCTGCTTCCTCCATTTTGTATCCTTTCCCTGGTTTAACCCACCAAAAATTAACCATTATGGATTTTTACATTTTAAACATAATTTTGAGCTGTTTCAAGGTTTTCCTTCAAGTTCTCTCTCTGTTCTGCTGATATGCAGAGAGGGATGTGGATGGACTAACCCACCTCCTCATTAGTCCCATGCACAAGTTAGTACTAGAGCAGAAAGAATTCCTAGGAATTCCTGAAATCTGCCTCAAGGTTGTGTTTCATCATAAAGTCTTAAGCAGAAAACCAAAATATATACAGAACTGGAAGATGGAAGAAGCAATAGATTCGTGTAACGTGTCCTCAAAAAACAGATATGAAATCAGGCAAATATTTCAGCTTTTGCAGAAACAAAACATACCTACGAAATTTGTTGGCTTTGCTAGGCTGCCATGAAACTGAGGGCAGTTCAGGAGGAAGCTTTAAGGGAGAGTGTGAATTGTCAGTCTGCAACATAGAACTAACCCATGGAACTGACCCAATTAGTGAGACAGCAATTATAAAGAAGTCTGCTAAATTAATTTAAGTATTTAGTTCTCGGTCAAATCTTGCTCAAACAATTTTTCTTAAATATCCAATTTGATGATAATTTCCCTCTGCATTTACCATGAACAGACTCTTTATTGTATCTTTCTGTCCTGTTATTATTCATTGGGCTTTTCTTGCGTTTGTTGAAGTTTATGAAGGTCCGGAGTACCATTCACCCTGGAATCATATTTGAAGTTATGCTCAACAAATGGAAGCTACCTGCTCCCAATTTGGTTATCTCCTTAGTAGGGGGAGAAGAAAACTTTCAGATGAAGCCTTGGCTAAGGGACACCTTAAAGAAAGGATTTATAAAGGCAGCTGAAAGCACAGGTGAGTGCTTTAGGCTTTAAGGAAGGAATTTGTATTCCTGATGGATTCTCACACCTAGCCCCCAGTGATCTGGTAATGACAATGGGCCTGCTCACATGATTATTTTTGAAAATTCAAGACTTTGCTGAATGCAACCGACATGTAAATACTTTTGAAAATGAAAGCAATTGCATTATAGTAGCAAAAATAAGTTCTTTCTAAGCAAATTACACTAGGTAACCATTTCTAAACTGTAAAATTACCTGACATTATTCCCTCAGAGGTGACACTAGAAAGCATCAAAATGAGACCAAATACAATTGCCCCTCTTTTGTGCCATAACAAAACAATTCTGAGGAGAGCAGGGCAATTTGACTCCAACAAGAGTGAATTTAGGTCAAAAAAAAGAAATTCAGTATTCTCGCCTGCCAAATACAGTGAAAATATCTGTGAGCATTTCACAGCTAACTCTTGGTTTAGCTTCACNTTGGTACTTTTGTGCCACACAGATATTCTCCATCTGCCTTCTGTACGTCAGACTGGGCAGCATCAAGATCTCCAGTTTCTTTCAGTTACATATTTGAAAAAGGCCATCTTGCTGTTTACCTAGGGTTCTCCAAATTCCTTGTTACTGTAACAGTACTGTTCTAAATTCTATTATCCTGAGGAATTTACTCTCCACACACCCACAAGAACAGGAGAAAGAACTCTACATTAGGCAGGTTATGCCTGAGATCTTCTGCTAAGAGGTGATTGCAGGGGACTGTTCAGGCCTCAGTTAAGTAAACAACTTCCCTGCCTCTGTCCCTTTCCTCTTCCTTGTAAAACACTCAGACCTGTCAGGTGCAGGGATGTTTCTGCTCAGATGTAGACAGTGAGTAACTCCAGAGTGGACACAGCATTCTTGATCATATTAACATCAGAGTACAGATGGCAATGTTGCATCATGTGATATGTGAAGAATGTTTGCTTGAGCTCGTAATTTCTTCTTGTTTTCCTTATTGAAGTCTTTGCATGTATTTTAATTCTAAAAGTTATAGTCCATATCAAGGCTTGTCTTCACTTCATGCATTAGAAAACCCCTTAAATCTAATACTGTAGGTAATGCTACTTGACACACCAACACATTGCAATACAGGGAAATTACCTAACTGCTTTTTAAAACTAATTCCAGGTGCCTGGATTTTCACCAGTGCCTTGCGTGTAGGAGTAACAAGACACTTAGTGCAAGCAGTGCGGGACCTTGCCCTGGCTAGCACCTCATCCACACTGAGTGTGATTGCCATAGGAATAACTTCACTCAGGGACATCCAGCACAGAGAAATCCTGGATAACATGAAGGTATTCTTCTCTTATTCTATTGTTTGGATATAAGCTGCATCCTTAAAAATTTGTAAGCAGTTGGCAGAACAACTCTGATATAACTTTAAAAAAAACCAACCAAACAAACAAAAATAAACCAGAAAGAAACGAAGGGGGGTTTAAGCTGTGTTTTGGGAGGAAACAGAAACAGAGCTCGAGGATTGTTGGATGATTCTGTGCCCTCTGCGCCCAGCGGGTGGCAGCATTATTCATCAGCCCGGCGAGCATCACAGGGCAGAACATCAAGAAAATATCCCGGAATAAGGGACTTTTCATGGATTTCTCCCTTGTCCACTTACTGCAAAGCACTTACTCCTAGCTATTACATAAACTCTGCAAAAAGCATATTTCATATTATGGGACACCAGATATAAATATCCCAGGACCATTTTTTCTTTAGGTAGATGCTGAATTGGTATTTAATACACAAAAACTTGCTCTCTACAACAGGTCAAAAATACCAGCTGTGCAGGATTTCACCTAGTTATGGGGAGCTCTAGAGAATTCTCAAATTGTGTCAAGAATCAAAATTCTTGGGAAGAAACCAAAAACAATACACCAACAAACAAAAAACCTCACCCAGCAAAACTGTTGCTGATAGTGTTGCTGCTAAATGGACATAGAAGGAGAGTAAAAAAAAATAGCATTCCCTTCCTGTCACTGGATATACAGTCTGCCCTAAGTAGAACATTGTAACAATAAAATAGGTGTTTAATGACAATGAATGACAGTTTTTCTGCACTATTTTACTTCCCTGGAGAAGCTAAGAAATAAATGACAAAGACAACCTTTTGAATTCATACCTAGTTCTCTCACACAGGCCTGGAAGTACCAGCTAGAAACAGAGACTGCCAGACCATACCAGCAATTTATTATCATTGGTCTTTCCTTTCTTTTTGTTTTGATTTCTTCCTTTTTTTTTTTTTTCCTCAATGACAGCTACCTGTGTGCTCTAAAGGTGGGGCTCTTTAGCTGGAAGTCTTTAACCTATTTGTGTTGCAACTGGGCCAAAAGGGCCTCAAAGGAAAGAATTCACTTCACTGTGGTTTTTCTTCAGGAAAGTTTGCAAATGCAAACTATTTCACCTCCCTTCTAGGCTAAGTAATCCAAATGCATCTGGATCTTTCCCTATCAGCAGCTACAAAACAAGTGCATTCTCTTTTATTTTCTCCACCTCAACTAAAGCCCAAATTCTTTGTCAAGGGATATTTTGCAAAGAGCATTCCTGACCCTACGACTTCTGGCGCAGCTTCCACCCAAAGATATTTTGGATTTTAGTCAGTTACTTTAAGATAAAGGAACTACAGGCAGGGATGTTGATCTAAACCCAACTCTCTTTATACTTGGCACTAACACAAGCAGCTTGTTGTATAAAACAGAGCTAACAACCCACACTAGCAAGGAGAAAAACAAGCCCTGAAATCAATGGATCCCTCCCATCNAAGTGAAAGAAATTCACTGTTCATAAGAAACAGGCAAGTTTACTGCTTTTTAGTGTGAGGAAAATGCAATACACAGTGACAACTGCCAAGCTGACTGCCTGAGTTTAGCCCAGCAACACTGCAGGAACTGGAAAAGAGGCATGGCAGAAGGAAATGCAGATTTTAAACAGTTGTGTTAATCTACCTGCTTGCAATAAGACAACGATTATGAAAATGAAAAATAATTAATCAGACATTTACAACCTGGAATGATGTATCAAGGTAAATGAGCAACAGAGAGAAAGAAAGCTGTATTAAGAAAGGGGAGTTGGAAAAGTGTAGAAGCCCACATGTAGTGCAATATTTAGAACAAAAGACTGTAGCAGAGGTTCTGTTATATCTAGAAAGAGTTTATGCAAAAAACCCCTCACATTAATAAATAATTTAAAGGTATAACACCACTCACCCAAAATAAAAGAGGATTCTCCTTTCTAAAATCTGTCTGGTACTCTCTTTTAGAATGCAATTTCCAAACTGAGAAAAACTATCAAATTTCATATAACCTTGTCAATTANGAGGGGAACTTCAGGGACTCCAGCTATCAGTCCTGCCAAATCTGGCTGCTTCCAGAAAGAACAAATTTTCCATCTTCACCCATTTTTAAGGGTCTATCCAAGTGTCTCACAGGTGGTGAGCTGTGTCAGGGCACAGACAGCACAGGAATGGAGAGGAAGGATATTAAAACACGGGCTGGGCTTTGCAAAGAGCACTGACATCTCCCCTCCTCTCTCTAGGGTGAAAGTCCTGTCCACTACCAGTCAGACGACAATATCCAAGGCCCACCATTTTCCTTGGACCACAACCATTCCCATTTTATTTTGGTGGACCACAGCACACCAGACGAGCCGGACGGAACCACCAAGCTCCTCTTCACCTTGGAAAAGTACATCTCAGAGCAGCGCACGGGATATGGGGGTGAGCAGGCTCTGTAGAGACAGCTAACCTGAATTATTCTGAGTGCACAGCGGGCCCCTGGCCTTACCAAAGGTAACTCCAGTTCTCAAAGCAGACAGCTGCCTGCACAGGCAAGACCAAGTCAGGGCACTTGCCATCATGTAAAGAGGCAGAAGGGTGATAACTTCTGAAGCTGCTCTTTGAACCAAGAATCTGGGCTTTTATTGCATCTCCTTAAATGTAGCTCAAAGCTGATCTTCAAAGCACGGCTCAAATTGCCTTAAAAGACAACATATGGAAAATAAATCCAGCTTCAAGTGCCTTTACCAGTGGTTCTAAGAGGTTGATAGTCATTGTAGTATACTTTTATCCCCTCTCACACACAGGGTCTTGAATTGCTCCCATTCTGGAAGAAAAGACTTGTTCCAAAGCCCTCTGAAATATTTTAAGCCCTATTTGTTTCAGGATAAAATCTTATCCTGGATAAACACCGTAGCCTCTAATGTCTATCTGAATCTCTGTGACCTTTTTTATAATAAGAACTGGGTATTGGGCAGGTCTCTTACTGCTACTTGTGGAAGGAACTCAGTTGTTGAGATAATACAGTTACTTTTGCCTTTGCTTTGTTTGTGTCACATATGCAGTGCTAGCACAGCTGGAACAGGAGGGAGAGCTCCCTTGCTCACAGCTGTGTGCATCAATGGAATATCCACTTACACAGCCCATAGGGCAGTAGCATCAATGGAATATCCACTTACATAGCCCACAGAGGTACCTGAGAGCACAAAAGCACCTGAAGAATCCTTACCTGGAGACTCAGATAGGAAGGACCACAGGCAGGCTGTAAGGGTAGCCTGAGGCTGCAGTGCTGAGAGTTACAAAGCAGCCTCTTTCTCCTCACAAACCAAATCTGATTGAACAAATCTCTTCTGACAAAGAATGCTGATTCATATGACAAATATTTTGCTGGAACACACTGAATTCAGTGTTATCTTCTATAAACAAAATCAATGCAATTCATTTAAGCTCATTTATAAACAAGCTGAGCAAAGCTATGTGGCTTTACTGAAGTAAAACACTGTAATAAGGTCATGCAGAATTTCCCAATTAAAGAAAAACAAAAAAACCCAAAAAAACCTAGAAATCTTTTAGAGGTAATTTTTTATATACTGATTATTCTTTGCAATTGAAGACTTTCCAGATTGACAGTGTAAAGTCAGAATTCACCTGACCCTCCTCTGGCTAAATTTTATCTAAATCTATGTTAAATGAAGAATAT
>VZUA01002834.1:5112-15882 GCA_013401035.1 Horornis vulcanius | reverse complement strand
GGGGTAAAATTATTTATACACATCAGACAAATAGCTATTTACAAAGAGTTTTTATTGATATAGGGAGAGCAGAAATATGCCAATTGAAAATTATCAGTAACTGGGGCATTAGTCAGCAGAAATGGAAAACAAAAATAAAACAAAAAAAATCTTTTCACTTACAACTATTTTATATATGAATATGCAACACAGGAGGCTGAACTAAGTTGTTGTATTTGAGTACTCTACTTAAGACCGCTAGTTATAATTTTATTGAAGACTCATAAACCTTACTGCATGTGTTTTTCTACTTCCTTTTAACAGGAAAAGAAAATAAATTTGTTTGTATTGGATGTTTTTTTTTTCTTTCTTCCTCAGAATAAATTCCAAGGCATGGTCTTTGATTTTGTGACACAGCAAGTATTTGACATCAGCATCATGATTCTTATTTGTCTTAACATGGTTACCATGATGGTAGAAACTGATGACCAGAGCAAAGAAGTGGAAAATATTTTGTACTGGATAAACCTCGTGTTCATTGTTCTTTTCACTGGAGAATGTGTCCTGAAATTAATTTCACTTCGCCATTACTACTTCACTATAGGCTGGAACATTTTTGATTTTGTGGTTGTCATTCTCTCTATAGTAGGTAAGTCTTGTTAATTAAACTAAAAAGAAGGTAAAACGTATAGGAGGTGAACTTTTACTTGAATAGAGCTATATGGTGTGCTTTTTCCATTGCAAGATTTACAGCCAAGTCATTCAACTTTACATTTTAACTTGTAATCTAGCTAAACCAACCATCAAAACTATTAAAATCATCCAAAATTTATTGCACCTGCAAATATTATGTATAACTGCTGAAAGAGAAATTATGCAAGTGGAATATACAGAATATCTATAATTGCTACATAAAATTTCCCTTTTTAAAACTATGTTTCTAAATATCTATTGTGATCTGGAGATAAACTGGTACTATACCTCAGTTTTCTTACTTTCTTTTTTTTTTCTTTTTTAGGTATGTTCTTGGCTGAGATGATTGAGAAGTACTTTGTGTCTCCCACACTGTTCAGAGTCATCCGGCTCGCCAGAATCGGTCGAATCCTGCGCCTCATTAAAGGCGCTAAGGGAATCCGCACTCTGCTTTTTGCTTTGATGATGTCTCTTCCTGCTTTGTTCAACATTGGGCTGCTGCTCTTCCTGGTCATGTTCATCTACGCCATATTTGGCATGTCCAACTTTGCCTATGTCAAGAGGGAAGCTGGGATTGACGACATGTTCAACTTTGAAACCTTTGGCAACAGCATGATCTGCCTCTTTCAGATCACCACGTCCGCTGGCTGGGACGGTTTGCTCGCCCCAATTCTGAACAGTGGGGAGCCAGACTGTGACCCCCATAAAGATCATCCGGGGAGCTCCGTGAAAGGTGACTGTGGCAACCCTTCTGTTGGGATTTTCTTCTTTGTCAGCTACATTATCATCTCCTTTCTGGTGGTGGTGAACATGTACATTGCTGTGATTTTGGAGAACTTCAGTGTTGCCACTGAAGAAAGTGCTGAACCCTTGAGCGAGGATGACTTTGAGATGTTCTATGAAGTCTGGGAGAAGTTTGATCCTGATGCAACACAATTCATGGAATTTGAGAAATTGTCAGATTTTGCAGCAGCACTTGAGCCTCCTCTTCATCTACCCAAACCCAACAAAGTCCAGCTTATTGCAATGGATCTGCCCATGGTGAGCGGTGACAGAATTCACTGCCTTGACATCTTGTTTGCTTTCACAAAGCGTGTGTTGGGGGAAAGTGGGGAGATGGATGCCCTCAGAATACAGATGGAAGATCGGTTTATGGCATCCAATCCCTCCAAAGCTTCCTATGAACCAATTACGACTACACTGAAACGAAAGCAGGAGGAAGTGTCTGCTGTTATTATTCAGCGTGCTTACAGACGTCACCTTTTAAAACGAACAGTAAAGCAAGCTTCCTTTATCTATAACAAAAATAAAACTGAAGGTGGGGCTGGTCAGGGTCTGAAAGATGAAATCCTTATTGACAAGTTAAATGAAAACTCATTTACAGAGAAAACAGATATAACTGCATCAACAGCAGTTTGTCCACCTTCTTATGATCGTGTAATGAGGCCAGTCAAAGAAAAGCATGAAAAGGAAGATAAAGATGGTCAGAAATAAGAGCAAATAGCAAGCAAAATCATATATGTGCGAAGTAGTTAATAGCCTGTAAGGATCATGTGTTTGTGTCAACAGGACTCCTGAAGGAGGTCTATGCCAAACTGACAATTTTTACAAATATACTGTACATTTAAGGTCAGTGCCTATTAAAAGACAGTGAGCCCTTGTCAGTGACTGTGATAAGAAGAAACAACCTTGACAGGAGGTTACTGTTCTCACTACCAGCTGACACTGCTGAAGAGGAGAGAAAAAATGGCTACACAGACTGTAGGGACCAGTTAAAGGGGTGTGAAACCAAGTATTTGTGTGTTTAGCATAAAACAATATGGTAACTGTATCCACTGTTTGCATTTCAACTGCCACATACTTCATATTTTTACAAAATATGTGTTGGTGGATTCATCTTGTTTTTATTCATATGTTGTTTATTATATGTGACTATTTTTGTAAATGGGGCTTCTGTTGGGGAAGGGAATTAAGTACACCTTTACAGGTACAAGGGCCAGGTGTTCTATTATACAACTAATATACACACAGAAATTATTTGCATGAAGGCATGCTGCACTTATAGATCATGCATGAAATTAACATTAAGTCACAAAGAACAACAAATTTTTTTTAGCACAGTGTTTCTGGAAAGGAATAACAGATTTTGAGGTGCTTAATTAATGTATTCATGTTGTATCATGTTCAAACAAGCCTTAGTATGCCTGTAAAGTCCTTTACAACTCACAAGAATAGTAAATATAGTTTACTTTTTGCACAGACCATTAAGTTTCAGAAGGTGCAAACTTCTCCTAGGTCTAGAGTCACAGATTTTGTCTTTGTCAAATGTCTTTCTGCATACGAATACTAAATGAATCTGCCTCAGCCCACCAAATTGATCAAGGAGAGCCCCCTATAAAGTTGTTCTGCTTTATCCTGCAGTATTGTTTAGCCATCTTCAGCTCTCAGTAAGGTTGATGTTGTACACATAAATGAAAAGCCCTCTGCTATGTAAATAATTTTTAACCTGTGGTGCATGTTTGAGCAAACAGATAATGACTTTAGCACATTTATTGCATCAAATATGTACCACAATAAGTGTAGTGTGCAAGCATTCAACAGATAAAATGACGTATTATCTACCATTATAGATAGTTTGGATGCAATCAATGCATGTTTATATTGCCTATGCTGCTATTCCTTTGACTGTCCAGGATTCTTGAACATGGGAAGCCATACATCAGAGCTAAATGAAATTAACTACTCAAAAAGACCTCATTCCCCCATACCATTAAGCAATATTTTGCAGCTATTTAGGAGCTTATTTGTTTTACATTTCTGAATTTTCAGTGAAAAGCATATAGTGTATATCCAAACTGTACAGACATTGAAAACTACTAAAGCTGTTGAAAATAATGTTAGGATTTTATAAGCAAATATAAATACTGTAAAAATCATTTTATTTTATTTTTCAGCATTATGTACATAAAACAAGAACTGAATTTTATCTTCAGGTTGATGTCACAACATTTTTGTTACTTTCAGTCCATAGCACTTTTTCACAGAAGAACTCCAGAGAATAAGATATAACTAAGTGAATGGATTACTGTAGGATCTTACTTTTTACAGTATTTGGCAACATATAAATAATTTCTGTGAAATAAGTACATAATTTACTTCTAAAAAGCTACATTTTGTTTTTTATTTGCAGTTGGAAAATGGTCTTAAGTTCAAATTGAATGTCTAAGTTGTGCCTGCATCATAAGTTTTCAGATACAACCTTTCTTTCAGAGAATCCTGAATCTTTTCTCATATTTACTCACAGATTTTTTTTTTCATTCATGCTGCACTAGAACAGTTCTAAATGTTATCTAGGGTCCACGATATTTTTTCACAAAGAGAAAGTAGCAAAATTGTACAATCCAATCCATCAGGACATTTTATGTTTCTTACACAGGAAAATTAAATATAGATTACTTTTATTAAAATTATTGACTAAATCTGTATTAGTGAACTGCATGCAGGAAAATGCTATTATCCTAACTGATGCTAAAGAACATTATTAATGCGTCAAAATAATAAAGATTACATTTTTTATTGTATGTTCCTTTCTTATTTATTATCTGACATTAATATTAAAAGGGTATGCTTTTAAACCACAGAATGTGAGAATACTGAAAACGTTTAAAGCAGCTATGTTCTTCCATGTAAAAAAAAAAAACCCTTGGGACTTGCTTTTTAGTCACTAGTTAAGAATTTTCTATTTAATGTGTGCATTAAATAAGATAGTGAGTATGGTGCTTCTGCATGTATCAATAGTTCTGCCCTGAGTGACTTCATGCAACAGCTCCATGCAGAGGAGTGCACAACCATCGAATACCAGGGCTGTCCTGAATGTCCCAGGAGGCCCAGAGCAGTGACAGGAATGGGAATTGGGCATTCAAGAGTTTACAAAGACAAAATGAGGACAGAAAATAGTATCAGATCCTCAACATTCCCCAGCTTGGATTAAGAACCAGTTTATTCTTGCTGGGTGCTGTTCACAAACAGGATACAGAGCATCTCACATTTGAGTGCATTTCTGAAAAAGGTGAAATGGTGTTGGAATGAATAAATCATTGGTCCTTTCCTCAGGAATTTTAAAAATCTCTCTGGAAGCACCCCATTGAAAGCAACCATTGGTGGATACTGAGAGCAGAAAAAAACAAATGCATCTGGAAAGTAGTCTTATTCCTTATTCTTTATCAATTGCTTTGGTGAATTTCTGAAAATATTAATTTTACATATTTACATTATTTTACACTGCATTCCCCTACAACTTAAAATGCAAACTCATAGTTAAATACTGAATTTAATAGGAAACCAATTTATGAGCAGTTGCAGTCTGGATGCTTGGTTAGTAGCTAATGCAGAAATAAAATTTCATAGCATTTTCCCTGAAATTCATCAAAAACTTTTCAAGAGAGGGAAATTTTTCTCTGTAAAATTGTTGTGAAATGCAATATGGAAAAAGAGGTCTACAACTTTGATTCAAAAAGCCTAAATATCAAAATGAAAAGTACTTTCAGATTAATATGTGAACAAAATATGTCTCAAAGGATTACCTTAGAAAGCATGTAAAAAACCCAACTTTTTTCTCATACCTCTATTAGGTTTTAAATGTTACAGACGCCTAAATGTTGCTTCACAAGTCAAGCAGAACTTAAACATAGCAGGAAAATCGGAGGATTGCCTTGGCCAATAAGGAAACACAAGCATGCTTATTGCAGCGTGCTGCTTTGGTACCTTCCTGATGCTGGGGATGAGAACTGTGTGACAAAGGAACACCACGTGTAATGGACTTGCTAGCAAAGGCCATTCTGAGCACTCTCTGCCAGAAGAACAAAGCAGCTTCTACAAACTCCGTGCAGGTTGGGTTCCGCCCTTGCACTTGGTGGCATCACTGCCGGCTTTCCTGGTGGACCGACTGCACTCCCATTCCAAAGGAATGCTCTTTACCAACCTTTGTTTCTGGTGTCTAGAAATTATGGCTGAGGATGCCTCCACAGGAAAACCTGCATTTTACTAGTCTTTGCAATTCTAATTTCAGGAGGAAAGAAAGGCGGGAAAAAAGATGAAGTCTCTCTATCTGATATCACCCTATTGCTATTGTATTTCTAAGAGAAGTGTCACATAACTTGAAGTGTTCAGTTACGTCATGAAACGTACGGAATGTGGGCCACTTAGTCGTACGTTCAGCCAAGAAAAGCAAGGAAACAATCACATTCCCACAGCTTCCACTCTCCATTCCCGCTGGGCGCGCTCCCGAGGCACCGCCGCCAGCCCGCCGCTCGGCCGGCAGGGGGCGCCATGGCAAGCGCGAGCCGCCCCGCCCGCTCTCTCGGGATGCCCGCGGGCCGCCGCCGCCGCCTTCCAGGAGTTTTCCTTCCCGTGTCTCTCCCGCCTCCTGCCCGTCCAAGCCAATGGCAGGGCGCTGTCCTCATCCTTCCGGAGCCCCCCCGCAGTGGGGTCGGATAGCAACGATGGACGCTGAGGTGCAGCAGGTGGGCCCCACCGCCGTCCCGCCCCGGCGGAGGGAGGGATGGGGGCGGCCGGGGGTGCCGGGCAGGAGTGCGGCCGGCCGGGTGGGCGCGGTGTCCCCGGGGGCCGTCCCGGGGCCAAGCGTTGGCACGGCTGACCCGCGGCCGCTTCCCCACAGGCGCTGCTCAATTACTATTGCCAGCAGGGGCTCTTCCAGCATGTCCGGACCGCGGCGGACGAGGCGCTGGCGCGGCTGGGCGGGGACCCCGTGCTCCACTTCTACCGGGCCTACGGCGCGCTGAGGGCAGGTAACGGGCCGGGGCCGCTCCTCCCGAAACGCTGGGCTCCCTTCCCTCGCCTCCCAAAGCTCAGCCCTGAGTCCGCTGCGAAAAGCGGGGAAAAGCGATGTTGCGGAATCTGGGTGTATTCCGTGTTGAGTAAATATCCGGTGTGCTATGATCTGTCACCCCTCCTCCCTAGTTTGAATGAAAGTGATCTAGACAGCATCGTACCAAAGTGAGAAAAGAAATAAGAGTATTTTTCTTTTGCATGGTTTTATGAATGTGGGTCAGGTAAGCGGGTTCCTTGGAGGGAATTTGAGCCCTGCCCGAACGCATATTGCATTTGATCAGAAACTCACTAGTATCTCCCGACTAACAGCTCTTCCCTTCTAAGCAGCTGGGTTAATTTTGTTTTGTCCTCTGTCTTAGGGAAACTGACAGCTAATACCTAGTGGGGGGATCTTTTTGTAAATTATACTGTTCCGAGAAGTTTGTTTAGTAACATGTATATTCCAAGGGTGTCAGAAATATTAACGAGTAAACCAACGTGGGGGAGGGCTGAGGCAAGTCTAGGAAGGCGTGCTGATTTTGAAGGGGTGTGTGTCTGTTCACAAACTCTATAGAAGAATCCTTTCATTTTTCGACATATTGTCTATTTTGCTAATATTCAAAATATCCACACAAACAAGGCAAAAATCCTGAAGAAACAGGAGCAAAAAGAGCTGCTCAATGCCCTGTATAAAACAATAAATATGATTTTCATCTTTCTGATAGCTGGGAGAATTAGCACTTAATTGCACTTGAGATGCTGTTTCTTGTGTGTGTTTGAAAGACTTGCACAAACAAGTGGAAGTGGGTATATGCATAATGAACAAAAGCATGGAAGAAAAAATAAAAGGGAAAATTTAAGTCAGATTGATGTTTGATGATATTCTTTGTCTTGAAAAGTGTGATAGCTTATTCTGTGGATTTTTTTACTAGGTGATGTCCAAGAAAGTATTCGACAGTTGGAGTCTATTAAAAACAAACAGGAGGTGTCACTTTGTACAATGATGGCTCTGATTTATGTCCATAAAAAGAGCCCTAATCCAGGTATGCCTGTTAAGACATGCTGTTTCATGTTTTAAACGTATCTGTGTGAAGGCGTGAGAGTTGTTGGCTGATTCTGTCTAAGTTAAAAAGGTTTACATTGGCTTTGCATTTGACATAGGATGTTACTGAATTGAGTGAAGCTTATCAAGATTGTGAACAAAAATACCAAACCACAAAACTCTGAAGCATAAGAGTGAATGTTAAAATAAAATACACACACACCCACAAACAAAATTTGACTTATTGACCATGATGAAAAATCTTTGAAGGGGAAAAAAATGAATTAAGCTTCTTGTGATTGTTGTTCATTCATGTCTGATATTTGTGCTTTTGAGCAGACCTGCAACTTAAAAAGTCTTTAAAGCCATGCTATTTCTATCTTTCAAGTTATACTGATCATACAAATGGAGAAATGAATTTTGTGAATTTTGGTATTCCTTTTTTCTAACTTAAAAGCTGGGATGGTTTTGTTAAGAATTACATTCTCAAAATAAGAGTTTGTTTATCAGGTGCATTGAGTGGTCGTTAAACTATTGCTGCAGTATCTTTCTCAATGTGCAGATTTATAGCTGCTGTTGACAGTTTGTTAAACAATTTGATGTGAAAGAGCTCTGACTAATGGCATCACATTTTTGAGTGCCTGAGGATTAATATAGCAGGACGCAAAATTATTGTGGATCTCAAGACTCGTTGAGAGTGAGAGCCATTCCCTTGTTCATTAGGTGGGTCACCATTGTCACAGCAGGAGATCAGGCTGGCCTGCCTTTCCCAGTGCCTGGCTGGGCCTGATCCCCTGGGTGTCCTGTAGGTGCTGTGTGATGGCACTCAATAATCTGATCCATGACCTTCCCTGATACCATGGTCAGGCTGACAGGCCTGTGGTTTCCCAGATCTTCCTGCCTGCACTTCTTATAGATGGACATCACGTTGCCTAACCACCAGGCATCTGGGACTTCCCCACTTCTGGGACCTCTCCATCAGCTGTGCTGATGGGAGCTCTTTTCTGCCTTTTCCACCTGTACCTGAGAAATGTTGCTGATTGGGTGGGGTTGCCTGCATGTTTATCAGTGTACAGTGTTTGCTTTGGAAGTCCTTGGCTTGTATGCTTTTCTTTTGTAACATTTTGAGAGGCTTTCAACAAGAACTCTGAACAAAACCTTTTCAGATCGAGATGCAATTCTAGAGTTGGATGCAAGACTGAAGGAACAACGTAAAACAGCAGGACAGCAGGCTCTGTACTATGCTGGCTTGTTTTTGTGGCATCTTGGTCGTGATGACAAAGCCCGTGAATATGTTGATAGAATGATCAAAGTTTCTGGTGGTTGTAAAGAGGTAACTGGTTTTTACTTTTCTTTAATGTAAAAGATTAACAGGACATTGCATACTGTGAAGATAGGCTGATGGCATTAATGCTGTTTGAAGGTTGTCCTGAAATATTTTGTTTTTTAGAACTTTCCTTCTTAACTGTCATAAATTCATTTGATACAGCTGAGTAAATTTCCATGATTTTTTGTTGACTAATATTAATTTTCACATAGTAAGTAATAAATAATGATTTTATAAATGAGAAGAAATCAGTAAATGGAAATAATATGCACTTAGACCAGTATTACTACTTGACACCAAGCCTCATAATTCCTAGCAAAAAAATGGGCCTGATAGTCTCACTAGAAGGAGACATCTGGATCTGAAGGCTCAAAAATACCCAGAGGATTGGGGATATAATTTTTCAGTAGTTGTTAAAGGCAAAATTTGCCTAGGGTTTTACTGAAATAAGTGAATAATTCTATAAGTATATAGCATTGTCTTTGGCATTTATATACAGACATCGTCATTCATTAAAATCTTGACTCTCTAAAGAGGTTTCTGAAAACTTACTATCTTATTTTTTTAAAGGAGGTATCAGCTTCAGTTCAAGGAGAGAAACATTAAGTATTTGGCTTATTTTTTGTAGTTAAACATCTTTGAGGCGGAGCTGTTAACATTAAGTGCATAATTGTGCAGTAATATAAAAAAAAAGCTCTGCTGTGTGGTTCAGTATATTGTTCAATTTGTAATTTATAGTTTTATAT
The DNA here is from genome assembly GCA_013401035.1 of Horornis vulcanius. Lineage (NCBI taxonomy): Eukaryota > Metazoa > Chordata > Aves > Passeriformes > Scotocercidae > Horornis > Horornis vulcanius. Next base: position 6,266 of record VZUA01002834.1, on the reverse strand, counting down.
TTGATCTGTTATTTGAGTTAGAAATCTGCAACTATTCTAAACATTTGTTTCTGAAAGTATAATTTAAGTAATGGCTTAGCTTTCAAACTCACAGTGATTATTTTAAATAAGAACTAATTTATTGGCTAATTTATACTAATGTAGAAATAACTTATGTTAATGAAGAAATAATTAAGGACATCACAAAGCAATAATATGGTAGTTCCTAAAAAGACTAGGATAGGTAATTTTGGTGAAATAGCAGTATTTATTTATGAATTTGCTTATTGAAACAACAGTAGTTTGGTTTTGGTTGCCTCTTTTTATTCTTAGGAAATATTATTGTGTATATTGCTTAGCGTGAAATATTTCTAGCTGAACTATTTAAAAGTATTTGAAGTAATTAATTAAATTTTTTTTACAGATACATGCATAGAAAAGAAAAAGTACCTTAGTATTGAATTACAGATTTTTTTTTTTTGTTAAGTTGACTTTTGATTAGCCCTTTTTCTAGTTTGGTAATATGAAATTATGTTTAAATGTTTACATGTGATTTTTTGAGAGGTGATTCAGAGTGTTTAAACTTGGTGAAATGGGATTTGTTTAGTATACGCTTATTTTGATAAGATAGTTTATGTATTCCTTGTATAGAAGTACAGCACCTGCCTTTCTTTCAAAAATGCTTGAGTATATAAAGTTCAGCCAGTTTCCATTGCGTAACAAAATCATGACCCTGATTGTTAGCAATTACAAAATATGGCTCTTCTACTAACCTTTTAAATACAGGACCCATTTCTTTATGTTCTAAAAAAGCTAGTGTTGTTTTATATTTTAAATTTTCTTTTTGATGGCAATTATAATTTGATTAAATAATTCAGCACTTCAAAATATATTTTATTTACTTAAGCTGTAATTAATGTTTGGAACACATAAGAGAACTAAATTTCATTCATTATGAGTTGCATGTTCTTCAGTAATAAAACACATTTCACCTTTTAAAGGTTTGGGCATTCTTTTAATAACACTTTGGAGGATTTGAGAAATGTCATGAGCTTTGCCTTTCGCATACAAGTTTTTCTTTTTAATAGAAAGTAGAAGAAAAACCTCAAGTTTCTCACTTTTTTTCAGCGCCAGTATGTTTCTTGGTGTCTCATATAAACAAAATCTTAAGAAAG
>VZUA01002822.1:4065-15379 GCA_013401035.1 Horornis vulcanius | reverse complement strand
GCAATCAGGGTGAATTGGCAGTGATGTCTTGAGCAGGAGCTGGGTCAGGATTTTTACAGTCTTCTGTGCATTGGCACTGCCAAAACCCACCAAGAGAGATAAGAATCCTTTGCCCATTATGATAACTCTGTCTCTGTCCACACACAAATAAAACGTGTATCTGCTTCTCTTTCTCCTCACCACTGGAGGGCTGCATCTACCTGCAGGCTCTATTTAGGTTACACTAAACCCAGAGCACCTGTCACTTTGAGAGATGTGTTGTGCCAGCGTAATTGGGGAAGGCTGAAAAGCAGAAACTGTTTTCTTTTGGGAAAAATCTGGCTGTAAACTTCATCGGTTTGCACTGAAAGTGGTTTTTTCCCCCTGTTGGAAGCTTTGTGGTTATTTCTAATAGAGGCAGTGGGTTGGGAGGGAAGGGAGGAAATTTTTTTCAGGATAGCAGGGCTGTGAAAATAGAAGCTTTATTTAGTTTTGAGCTGTGTTTCCTCTTTCATAAATTAAATACTAATGCCACTGGAGATGAAGAGGTCCTAGAGGTCCTTGATCTCCTGAATTTACTCCCAGCCATCTATTTCTGTCCTGTGCCTGAGCTGGACAGTGGCTCCTTGAGCCTCAGCCTGATGCCTTAAGTTGTAGCTTTCATATTTTTAGATTCTGTGCTGCATAGGGATGTAATTTTGAGCCTCATATTAGGTGCTACTAAGCTCTCTTCACAGAGTAGGGAGACAAAACAAATCGTTTTCCTGCTGAAGACCAAGGACAATTTTCAGGCTCAAACCCATCAACGATGTGGACTGGAGGGAGGAGCAAGAGATGGGACCTCATAACCTGAAGCTGTAATTGGACAATTAAACCCCAATATACAAATGAATCAAAACTTATAAAAATGTAACATCTCGTGACCATGGTGCTATTTTCCTGTCTATTCTTGGTCCAGCCTGGGTGCAGCCTTGGTCAGGCTTTAATCTTGTCCAAGGTGGATCCTGGAAGCCTTTCAATAAATACCTACTTTATTCTCTACCTCTGTCCAGTCTCTGTTCCAGGTTGGCCTCCTAAAGCATCAAGTCCCTCTGGCCTCCAAATCCAAGCCCTTCTCTGTGCCCTTGGGATCAGCTTTCTGCAGAGCCTGGCAGTGGGCTGAGCTCCCTTTTCCTGCTTAACTCTCAGGATTGAAAGGTGCAGTTGGGCAGCAGGAGCTTGGCAAGTGAAATGTTTTATCTGCAGGTGTGTTACAGTGTGCTGAAGAGTTGTGCCTCTCTGGGGCTCTCTGCTCAGACTGTTGTGGGGTTGTTTTTCAGCTTCACACAGACTGCAGATTTCTATTCTAGCTTTGAATTTCCATAGCTTGGAGACACAGCAGAGCTCTTAGGAACAGCAAGACAGGTATTGCCTTAAGCCATGCCTGTTCCCTTTTTAACTGCAGGGTGGTGCCTGTGAAGTTTGATTGACTCTCAGGCAGGGCTTCCTTGGGGATGGGAAACCCTTGGGATGATTGCCCCGTGAAGACTCACACTTGGCAGAGTGATTTTGTTGCTTGTCCAGTTGGACACATCGCCTCCTTCTCACACCACCTTGGGCTCTCACTTCCAAGGGCTGCCGGAGAAATTCAGCTAAAAGCAGCAGCGGCTTGAATAAAGCTCTGCTTGGACTAGAGAGGGCAGCAAATCGTTCCGAATACAGAAGGTTTCATCCCGTGCTTATTTCAGCGGCGGCAGCTCTGTTGGAGAAGTTCCCTGCAGCCGGGAAGAGGAATGAGCCTCCGGGGCAGGGACCAAGTGACAGCAGGGGCACCTTCCTCGCTGAGGGTGGCTGCTGTAACCTGTGGCTCTTCTCCACAAACTCCTGAGGAAGTGTGTTTGCCAGTACCTGGGGTGGAAATTTGGGCTTTGTGTTTTCCAGACTACAGTGTGATGTTTAAAGTTGTTTTTCCCCCATGTAGGTATGTGCTCTCCTCTGAAAAGACAGAGGAGCAAGCAAGGAAGGGCTGCCGGGTAAAAACCACAGGAAAGTGCTCTTCTGCATTGCTTGCAGGTGGTGCATGTGCACACAAATCCCTCTACACCTCGGGGTTGGTGCTTCTTGCCAGGAGTTGGGCAGGGAAGTGTGTAACTGCCTCGATGGAAGCTTTTGGGGATTTCTTGAAAAAATCTTTCATGGAAATTCAAATTTTGAAATGGCCTTTCTAGATGTGAGCTCTTTGTGCCACAGCTTTCTGTGTCTCTCTCCCTCCCCTCCCAGATGACCGGGTTCCCTTTAAACTCCTTTGAAAATAAAAGCTTTGATAAATAAATCAAACAGCTTTGTGCCTCAGATTCACTAATGGGATCTGACACTGGCTGGCCACCAAACTGCTCCCTTTGAAACCCTTGCAGAAAGAAAACCAGTTGTACTAGATATTTTGTGTCCTCCTGTCATTCATGTTTTTGGAGTTGTTTGCCCACTTGCCTGCCCAGGTTGCCCAGAGAAGCTGTGGATACCTCATCCCTGGAAGTGTTCCAGGCCAGGTTGGATGGGGATTTGAGCAACCTGGTCTGGTGGAAGCTGTCCCTGTTGATGGCAGAGGGGTTGGAGCTAGGTGTTCTTTAAATCCCCTTACAGCTGAAATAATTCTGTGATTCTTTCAGGCATTTCATTTCTCTGGGTATAATTTTCTCACAGTATAATTTTCTTTTCAGCATACAGAAGGAATGTGCTGGGAGAAACAGCCCTGCAGCCCTGTTGGTTCCTGCTGAACCCCTTCTGGGTCACAGAGAACTTTTATAGACCTGTGAGTGGTGGCATCTTCTCTCTCTATACTGAGTGATGCTGGTATGTGGAATGCCAGCAGTGCTCACTACTGAACAGAAGAAGTGAATGGTGAAGGTTCTGGAGCACAAGGCCTATCAGGAGCAGCTGAGAGAACTGGGGGTGGGCTCAGCCTGGAGAAAAGGAGGCTGAGAAGAGAATTCATCACTCTCTACAACTCCCTGAAATGAGGCTGTAGCCAGGGTGGGGGTTGGTGTCTACTCCCAGGTAACAAGGGACAGGACAAGAGGAAATGGTTTAAAGTTTTTCCACAGCAGAATTAGACTGATTTTAGGAAGAATTTCTTCGCTGAAAGGGTATTCAGGCATTGGAACAGGCTGTTCAAGGGATCAGCATCCCTGGGAGTATTCAAAAAATGTGTGGATGTGGTGCTTAGGGTCAAGGTTCAGTGGTGAACATGTCAGTGTTAGGTTGATGCTTGGACTCGATGACCTCAGAGGTCTTTTCCAAGCTTGGTAATCCTATGATTCTATGAATGGGTATAAATGGAGTGAAATACAAGTCTGTCCATTGTGCATGCATTTAATTAACCCCCTTTTGCCCTTCCTGCCTATGGGGTGGTGGGAGCAGGACAGAATTGCAGCAGGCTGTAAACGTATTTTTTTTTCAAAAGGCAGCTTCTTTTCCAGTTCAAACATACACCAAAAGGGATGACAGCAGGCAAGAACCAGCTGGGATAAGGAATTAGCACAGTGAAACAGGCATTGGACTGGCTTTTTTTGGGTGGTCTCTACATGTCAGGGATAACTTTGATAGAGGCACAAATGTTGCTAAAGCCCAGGTAAATGTGGGCTATGCAAAATAAAACTGCACTATCATTGTTAACAGGGACAATTTAAATTTTTTTTTTTTTTTTAGTTGAACTATTTTGGTGGCTTAGATAAGCTAAGTAGGAGCTGGTAGATGAAATGTTGGTAAATTCTAGCTGGCTTTCCCATTTGAGCTCCTTAAGTGGTGACAGAAGGGCAACTGCCAGAAAGTATCCAGTCTTGGTGTGGAGACTGTCCCAGAGGCCACAACCGCTTAAAAAGGTGACTTTTTTTTTTTTTTTTTAAATTCCTTTTGTCAAGTGTCCCATTTCTAGTTGGAACTGGTCTGGATTCAGCTTCTAGCCAGGAGCATTTTGTTAAGCTGCTCTCCTAGATTAAGAATCCCTTTTAAGTGCCCCTTATCTACTACATGTGAAGACAGTGTAATCAAGTTGCCTCCCACTCGCTCCCTTTTGAGCCTAGACAGATTGATCTCCCTGTCTGTGGCTAAAAGGCCTTTTCTAAACCTTCCATCAGAGCTTCACTTGGGTATCTGGGCCTGAAATGGGGCTGTAATCACTAAGTGAGTCTTGGACTAAAGTGATTTCCTAAAGTATAACATGAAGCATTAAGGATTTCTTGGCCTGTAAGGAGTGCTGTCCTCTTTTTGATCTGGTTTCTTGACTCTTGCTTTTTTTAATGTTTGTTTCAGTGGTTAGGACTCTAGGGATGTATCACCCTACAGTGCCAGGAGACAGGCTTTTGGCTTGGGGTGCAGATCCCTCTGTCAAACCCAGAATATTTCCTGTTCTCATTAATTCCAGGTCATTCTGGAGAGAGAATTGAAAGGACACACACCTGCTGGAAGGGAACGGGGAGACAGAGAGTGCAGCTTTCAACTCAGGAAAGCCTCGTGCTCCTTCTGCCTGCTGCAAGAGCCAGCGTGGTGGCTACAGGGCAGGAGGTATTAAGGTTATACTGCTCCAAGATTGGGGTTCATAGCAGCTCCTCATTGCTTTACATGATGTTTTCCTAGCATAGAATTTCTGATGTGAAATCCTTCACAGATAAGAGATCTGTTTTTTCCCCTACCACAAAGGTATTAAAAAACCACTTGCAAATTAGAAGAAAAAAGGGAATAATATAAAAGGATGGACAACACAGGAAAGAAAAGAGGCAGATGAAATAGTTTATGTTGTCCCCTTAAGCATTGCTCAGGCTGTTGTCTGTAATCCTACCCCTTTTGTCATGATAGTGTTGGAGCTCAGGGGATCATGCAAGTCCCAAAGTCTCATCCTCACAGTGAGTGCAGAGCTCTCTGAGACACCCAAGTGTTACAGATCAGTGTTAATCAGGAAATCTCAAGCCTGGGAAATCATGCTCTGTCCCTGAGATATGAACTTCAGAAACTCCTGAGTGCTTCTGTAGTCAAGGCTAGGAGCTGCTACTGCAGATCAAGACCAGGAGAAATTCCTATTAAATCAGCATTAGATTAATATTTATAGCACTGTGACTGATGAGGAGACAATCTGCCTTCACACTGATACTTGAAACCCATCCTGATTCCTGTTGCAGGAGCTGGTTCTGCTCCCCCTGGCATGTCCTTTATTGCACTGATGCTGTCCAGAACATTTCTGCATGGAAAACCTGGTGTGTGGAAAACTCAGAGGACTTCAAGCAGCTGTCGAGTCATGCTGGATCCTTTTTGTGAAGCAAACTTCCTCTGATGCAGTGCAGCCTTACAGTGCAAGGGGTGGGATGGGGTCTGGGATGTGTGGTGGGAATGCAGGAGCAAGGGGAAGGCCAGAAACCATTTTAGTGGTGACCTGGCACATGGAGGAGTTTGTGCAGATGGGTTTGCTGCTGGCTGATTCATTCCTGGGGATGAAGGAGAAATGCAGGGCGGGAGAAAAAGTAAATGTTGCTCTGTCCAAGAGTTATGGTGGCACATAACAGAGACACAGATGTGGTGTGTGTCTAGTATGCTCTTGACAGTATCTAAGGACACAAAGAGGGATATCATGTTCCCTCTTGGAACCAGTAGGGTTCTTTTCATTCCAGATGGTTACTGGTTTATGTTCCTGTTTATCTTTTGATCAAATATAGTAACAATAAAGCGCCAAGATTTTTAATAACTGTAGCAAAAACATAACAGGCAAAGCCTTTTCCTTTTTTCCTCTCCCTTCCACTGGGAAGAAAAAAAAAAAGATAAACTCTTCAAACTTGTGTGGGAGAGAAAAGCCATCAAACAATCTGTGGCTGCCAACTTATTTTTTAAAGTCCAAATTAAGGAGAGGTCAAGGACAGAATAACAAACCCCAGAAATATGAAGACTACAGATGATGCCAAAGGCAGAGCTGTGGTCCTGGCCACTGTGGTTGCTTTTCTGAGGAGAAAGGAAGCATGTGTGTGTCACTATAGGACATGCAATGAATGACATGGACACAGTCACGCTGTCAGGCAAGGAAGGGAAATTTATTTTCTTACTTTGGTTTATTTAGATTTTGGACAAAGACCAGGGATTGGAGGATGAAAGTTGCCTCCTCTCCAACCACACTGGTCAAACTAGAAGTCCATCAAATTTCTCCTCCTCAAGAGAGGAATGTCAACAATAAGAAACAGTTACAAAAACATTACTTTTTTTACATGAAAATGCGTGAGAAACTCCATTACAAAAGTGTAAATTATCAGAAGGCTAAAAAAGAACAGGGCAACATGTGTGATTGTGTATTTGTTTGTAGAAAGTCAGGCATGCTTCCCCTCTCTAAAAGAATCAATAAATTGAGAGATTTCCTTCTGTTACTATGGAAATAATAGAAATTATGAGATGAACAGTTCAGAAATAAATGTATAAACACCACTTTACACTACTACATAGTCTCTCTTGGTGAGTTGTAATAATTAGCAGGCTTTCATACCCTAGCAATAATCCTTCTAAGGAGAACACCTTCCATCTTTCTGCTGAGCAGCTCAAGCCAAACCTCCATAAACAAGTCAATGTTGTGACATGCCATGGTTACCACAGGGCCATGGATGTTTTGCAAAACACAGTGTCCCATAAAAACTCATTAAATATTGTTTCTCTTTCTGTTTCATATACTCACATTACTTTGTCAGCTCAAGGTGTTTTTTTTTTTCTTTAATCCTGTATTCTTGCTCTCTGAAAATCTTTTAGGCACTTGTTCAATTTAAGCTTGTAATGGAAGAAATGTTTTGAAATCTTCCTGCAACAACAAAAAGATGTCCAGATGACCTTGCTGTTCATATCCCAGCTGAGATAAATTTCCAGGTGTGAAAGTTTGTGTAATCCTGATGATGTTGAATGATCCTTGTACTTCCTGCTCTGATTTCACACTGGAATGACCGTGGCAGTGCTGTGGAGCTGCTGAGTGGGACTGTCCAGGAGAAAACTGTACCCAGAATATGCAGTAAAAACAACTCATCTGAAAACTGAAACCTTCATTCTCTTTGGAGCAGACAAGAGAAAACATGGATGGACAATATTAGGGAAGGGTTGGCTCCTCAGCAGGATTGTCTCCTTTCATTTGTGGGACTAAGTTCTTCTCTGAGGTGACTGGTGTGTGACAGTGAACAGGGTAACCCTCTTCTTAATATGTACTATTATAAGTTTGATATTGTTTTTAAAATTGACTTAATATTTACCTATTTTTGAAGCACTTTAGGGCTTTATACTTCTTTTTTTAGGGCTGCTGTCAGATCCATGATAATCAATTCCACAGATAATTTCATCTTGGTGCCAAGGGAACTTTTTTAGAAAAAATAAACCAGAGAATTAAGTGGTCGAAATATGCACAGTCTGTTTATTATGCACATAAAAGTGCTCCTTGCTTTTTGTATCTAGTGCTGTGCTATGCACAGGAGCCCCAGAACTGCAATTGGCTTAAAGTTTGTGCATGGTCCAGTTTTAATCCTCCTGGTCCTGCAGTCTGTACTGAATTCCAGTTGGTTCTACAGATGAACAGCCTCATGGTCTGCTGTGGTTGTGGTTGTGCAAATGACCTGGATGCATGCACTGGGCTTGGGTAGGAGAGGTCGCCCCTGTGGGGTAAATTGAGGTTTGTTGATGTTTGATTGTGGAATAAAGAGATTATATAGCACTCTGTGCTTAAATGAGAGTATCAGAAGTGAAAATTGTTACTTCTGCTCTTCATTCCTCCTTTTCCTCCCTCCCCAGGCAGCAACGTGCAGGTGGGTTTGTGTTTGCAGGCTGTGCTCTGGTTTTTGGGGTCTGGGTTTAGGGTGCTGTGTTGTCCCGGATCCCTGGACCAGCCCGGAGCAGTCCCACCCCTCTGATGGGCTCTTGGCCCCCTGTACAACAGGGACTGAGCCATTCCCTGCCCGGGGCAGGATGTGGATTGTGCAAGGGATGTTTCAGTGATTGACAGCACAACGAGCCATCAATCTGAAACAACAACCCACAGGCGTGCATGAAAATGCGATGCTTTCTGCCACGGGAGAGAAACGACTTCCACAAAATGACTGTGGAACAGCATTAAACTCGAGTAAAGAGCTGAATTAATCACAGGCTCCATCCGAGCACTGGGGAGGGTGGCACAGAAGGAAAATGAGCCACCGCTGAGAGCTGAGCCAGCAGCCAGCTGATAAGGTGCTCTCCTCACTTCCAAGGGACTCAGCAAAAGGATTTTTCTCCCCCTTGGAATGAGGTGGCTTTTCAAATGTGGGGAGGAAGATGACAGTAAACATATGTTCTGCTTCCTGTGAGCTGCTGTCTGAGATTTTTCTCCTCCTGTGTATGACTGATTCTTGATTTGTTTCCACACTTCTTTTGCTGTGCCCAAAAGCAGGAACAAAAGGGCAGAGGAGCAGCAGAAATGTGAAGACCCAGAACAGCATTCACCAACCACAGGCCTTACTTTTGAGTATTTTTTGTAATATTTTTGTGTCAGGGAGGGCTGCATGTGATGAGAAGATTTATGGCTCTAATTCCTTGTTCCTGCATAGTCACCACATCCTTTGGTCTCCTGCTCCTCTGAAACATCTCACGAGCTTATTTCAACCATCAGCTGCAACTTTTCATTTTCAGTGTCTGAAGTATTTCTGCCCATGCTCCCTGATAACTCCCACAGGATTTATTTGTTAAACAAGGTATTTCTGCACCAGACACTGCTTTGCTTTCAGCACTTCGGTGCAACAAAACCTCCTGGATCCCTTTCTATTTGTGGGTACACCTGGCCCACACAGGAATGGTTTAGCTAATTCCTGGGCAATCAGAGGTGATTAAATCCCTGCTCTTGAATGATAAACAAGGTGCAGTGTAGCTCACAGATGGGCTGGTGGTCCACTACTGGCCTATGACAAAATGGTACCAACCACAATAAAGTCTTGGAAGTTTGTAAAGCCATGAGAGTCATGGATTCTTCATGGACAGACCAAGACTTAGGGCTCTTGTTTTAAATAATTCCTCTGGGAGACCCAAGGGGAGAGAAAGTAGAGACCTCGTTTTGTACACCTCTCTCTACAAGTCTCAATCACAGTCTTTGTGAGGCTTTAATCCAACTTGGAGATAGGAGTGAATGTCAGTGGGATGTAAAAGCANTGGGAGACCCAAGGGGAGAGAAAGTAGAGACCTCGTTTTGTACACCTCTCTCTACAAGTCTCAATCACAGTCTTTGTGAGGCTTTAATCCGACTTGGAGATAGGAGTGAATGTCAGTGGGATGTGAAAGCACTTAGGCAGGACAGTAGACCCTCTGAAATGTGTCTCTGGGCTCTAGAGCTCTGCAGCTGGGGTTATAATCAGCCTTTTACCTCTGTGCCGGGCCATTTAACACATTTACACTCTACCAGCTCCTGCCTCACGTGCTCTGGCCAGAATATTTTCCTTGGTGGACACCCAAATCTGTGCCCACCCTGATACACACTGGTTCTATGGCTCACAGGGATCTTGTCTTCAGTTTTGTCCTGGCCTGGCAGTGCTGGGTCGATGCTGGTGCTACTTCACGTGTCTCTTGGGTGTCTCTCTCCTTCAGACCCCCTCCTGCAGCTCCTGTTTGAATCAAACAAACACTGTCACTGCCTGTCACTTCTGGGAGCAGCTGGAGAGCTCAAGTCCTCTTTGGCAGAAATGTCACCTACCATCTCTCATCATCTTCTTGGAAAACCATCCAGTTTGCTTCCTCGCCCAGTGCTTTAACATTTTTGGATTGCTTTTCCCACTCATCATGAGGTCCTCAGTGGTGTCTGTGCACCAGAGCCCCAGGGCTGCCGTATATAGAAATATTGGTGAGCTGGAGCAAGGCTGAACATGAGAGCAGTCAGATTTATTTATTTTCTCTGGCTGTAATTTTGCCTTCTGGGCAAGCACTGGGGACCTGCCATGTAAGCAGTTACCAGTTGAGCTCAAAAGCCAAAGTTCTGCAGTTGGAGTTATAAACAGCCTCTTATCTCTGTGCTGGACACAGACAGTGACCTATTTAACACATTTACCACCATATCTTAAAATAGTTTAAAAAATTGCAAGTGCGGGAAGAAAAGCTGTGCAGAAACACTTCAAACAAATTTTTGTTCTAAAGCTTTTTCTAAAATCAGTCTTTCTCCCCACTCCCCCTCCCCAAAAAAAGTTGTCTTGGCTTGTCACTTGCCTGCATGGTTAGTGCCAGATGGAGCTTAATAGCAGGTACATAATATCCTGCTGTTTAAGGGTTTAAACCTTTTTTTAAAAACAAAAAAAATTCTCTTCTTCCTTTTCTCACTTTTTAGAAGGGTCGTGTCTATGAATAGGCAAAAGCCTGAATTGTGCTAAGTTCTGCTAATCTGTGGTGTTTAAAAATGGCCTTGCCCTTTTCTGAGATGCTGTGTTTTTTAGCTTGAGTTTAATTTTTCTTTGAAATAACAGAAGTGAAAGTCACAAGTATCCCTGAGAATTTTAGCTGCATTCTCGCTATTGAGGCAAAGTCACCAAAAATCATCCTGATACTGAAGTACAACCATCATAATCACCTTGCTCGGCAGGAATACAACTAGAAATTAATTTGAGAGAAAAATATAAATAATAAATATCCTGTCATAAAATCTCTTTTTCCATGCATTTTTTTTTCATAGGTAACTCTATGTTAATTCAGCATTTACAGAGTGTGTGGGTTTGTTGAGGGGACTGTGACAAGGAGGGATGGGAAAGATTTCAGGATAAAAGGGAAGAATGTCGCAGCCTCCCATCCCTGAGGAAATTAAAAATTGTTCCAGGACTGAGGAAAGCTGTAGGTCTTTGCATCATTTTTTACTACTTGAACTTCAGGAAAGCTTCTCTCTGCTGCCTGCAGGACCACTATGTGGAAAAGCAGAGCATGGCTGCTTCCCTGAAGTGAGGAACTGCCCTTAGGTGTGATAGCAGTGCCCAAAAGCTCAACACCTTCCAGGTAAATTGTGTTTTGTGCTTAGGTTCCCCCTGCTGCCTGTCCAAAGCAGAATCATTTCATTAATGGCAGCTGACTCAACCATGGGCTTCACCCCTACACCTTTTCCTGTGAAGCTTTCTTTGCAGAGACACCAGAGCAGTTTATTTCCCAGATGCAGTGATCAAAGGCACCATGCAAAGACTCAGTGTTGCTGTGTGCTGCAGAGGAAAGCTGGAGGTAATTTGGGTCAGCTAAAGTTAGAAACATCCTCACCTCACGAGACAGATGTGAGCTTTGAAGTCGGGGAGATGATCAGCAAGACAATCTAGGAAAGACACTTTTCCTCAATTCAGTTTGTGATTTCTGGACTTGAAGCCTGTGCAGG
>VZUA01002820.1:0-10549 GCA_013401035.1 Horornis vulcanius | reverse complement strand
TGGAGGTAACCTTTGATATTGCACCTAACTGCAGAGAGCATAATCTCTGTGTGGCATTTTCACATCTAAATGCAACCCCAAGAAGCCCACCAGTGAGTTAGCTGAGAAAAAAGCTGAAATCACTGGTGTTGACAGGACTATCTGAAAATATCAGCATGTTCAAACTTAGAGGTTTGCTTGAGACCTTTCTGAAAGAAAAAAACATTCTTTGATTGCTGAGAAATGGATCTGGTGGGCTTATAGTGCTAAATAAGGAACAGCAGAATCAGTGAGCTTTGAAGATGACAAGATTTTCTAGGTCACGTTGTCTTTTTTTTCCCTCTTGGCCAATACAGACTGTTTAGTAGATTGTAGCCTTGAGACCTCCTTCCAAACCAACTCTAAATGTTACAAGCAATGCAGTTTGACAATTGCTTAGTGGATACACACAGGCATCAGCTTTGTAGGTGCTGAAGCTCTTAGGGTATGGCTGGTAAACTAAGCAAGTATGTTTTGAATATTTATTACCTTTTTAAGAGGAATGAGCTGGGAAAAAAGTAGTCTGGAAGAAGGTTGTGCAGAAAATCCCTCCCTGAAAATGGATGAATAATCGCTTTCTTCCCTCCCAACAGATCTGATTCTGCTGCTCCCATCTCTCCCCCTTGCCATGGGTTCCTGCCTAGGGCGAAGTAGCCCAGATGTGGAAGACGGGATGGACATGAAACTAGTGCCTTTTCAAACCTGGAAAAACAGGTAGAGCTGGACTTTGCTGCCTAAAAGCTGGAGCCAGGCGGAGCCAGGCCTGCCATGGTAGATGGAGGAAGGGTTGTCAACAGAGGGCAGAGTGTAGTGCTGGGTTTTCTGGAGAGCTAGGTCCATTTCTTCTGGTAGAGAGAATGAATCTTTTTTTATCACTCTCCTGACTTTTCCAGCAGAGACATTGCACAACCACTGGCGGTGAGGAAAATGTAAATATGTCAGGAAACACAGACTTCGTGTAGCGTCTGTGATCCCCTTTGGGTCAAGCGGTGGTCTCAAAGGATGGGTCATCATGTAGTAAACTCAAAGAGGGTGAAGCAAGCACATCTGCCAGGAGACAAGTCAACTCCTACAGAATTGTCCAGGAGACCTCGGCTTTCAGCTCAAAAATCCCATTCTGGGGAAGTGAAATAGGCACAGGAGAAGCTTCTTGGCTTCTCCAGTAAGACTTCAAGAAAAGGCATTCACCAGAACTGATTTGTAAAAATCCAGACTATTTCAGTCCTGGTACTGGACTTCTGCATTTTACAGATGTTTATGTCCAAGCCAGAACCTTGTTCTCACAGCCACATTCAAAATGCTCCAGCTTCAGGCAAACCTATACTGAGGGTCCCTTGCTGAGCCCTGAGGAAGAGGAGATGGGATGGGAGGCAGTTTTGGGTGCTGTGGACTTGTTGCTATCTGGGCTCAGTGCTGGGAGCCAGAGAAGCTCAGTGCCTGCTCCAGTGGTGACCACAGCTACCATCTCCTTGCACAGGTGGCCTGCCTGATGCATGGCTCTGGAGGGAAGCACAATTAAGGAAACACTGACAGAAAGGAGGGAGAGCAAAGACCACAGCAGCCTGAAAAGCAGCTGTATTAGCAGCAGGCCAAGAGGAAGTTATTCCCCTGATACATCTCCTCTTCCCACTCCCCATCGTGCCAGCAGCCTCTTCAGCTTCGCACGGAGGTTGTGAGGATTCATTAGTTAATGTTTGTGAAGTTCTGTATAGATGGAGAGAGCTATGTAAGTGCTAAGTATTATTATTACAGAGAGTCGCTGTTAAGGCAATGGATATGCTCTTAAGAGTCATTTCATATTTAATTAACGTACAATAATTGTATTCCTAAATCTGCAGGTAAATCTTTATTCTTGACACTTCGTTCAAAGAGACATTGCAGCAGAGCTGCTGCTAATGGGCCTCCTCCCTGCTGGTCTGCTAGGGTGAAGTGGGAATTGCTGGGAGCAGGTGAAGCAGAGCCACTGGGAAGGGAAGGCAGCCAAGGCTTTTTGTTCTCTCCACCACAAGTCTGTGCACACACAGCAGCCCCACAGTGAACTGATCTGACCTGAAAGGTTTGCTTGGCCAGCCCCAAGGGAGGTGGATGCTGTCCCCTCGGTGGAGGGCAGAGCTCCTGGGTTTTCCCTGAGGTCAGGCTTCTGGCAGCATCAGCTGAACACTGCACATGTCTTCTGAGCAGCTAAACACAGCTGCAGCTGTGCACCTTGTCATTATCAGCAAAATTAAAGAAATTTTTAAAAAAGGGGCTAGAGAAGCTTAAAAGTACAGAACTGGGAATTTCCCTGTATTTTCCAGGAACATCTTTGCCAAGAAATGGTATTCTCAGAGCTAGGCTATATATCTTTTATTGACGGAGGGAAGCAAGGAGAAATCATCTGTGGCGCCATCTGCTCCTCTAGCAAATAGAAGGGGAAGCCACTTCTCCCACTTCCCAGCAATGTTTGCATTTTCAAGAGAGACAGGGGAAGTAAAAAAAGAAGCAGTCCATCATTAGCTCAGAAGTAACACACCTACAGGAGATACAGGAAGATGCCTGAGCCTTCTGTGTCAGTCTTTCTTACCCAAATACTTCTTTTCTCTAAAATTTGTTGACAGATCAGTGCCCTCTATGGGCATATTCCCAAAAAGCCCAAAGGACAATTTTCAGTTGCTCCTGGGGTGCTCAGGGGAGTCACAGGTGCTGTGGAGGGAGTACCAAGCACTGCACTTTCACATTTGTGATCCCCTTCCTCCTGATGGGCAGCTGCCCCCCACCTCACATTGCTCTACCCTCACTCCCAGCATACACATGTCCTTCCAGTTCCCACAATAACCCTAATGTGATAGTCTGAATGTTCCTCACCAGCACTAAGTACTCTGGAGGTCACAGGTGATAAAGCTCCTGCCACTGCCAAGGACCAGGCCTTGCTCCAGCCCCAGCGCCACTCTCCCTTTCTCTCCCCATGAAAGCAGCTAAAGTGACAGAGCCCTGGGTGCTGCCTTCTCGACTTCCCCTCCAACCTCTCACATTCTTCCTCTGCTCTCATCCATTGCATTTGCAAGGCTTTCCTCCATGACATCAGCTGGAGAGGAGGAGAGGAGAGCAAGGAGGGGAGGGTAGGCAAAAGGATAGGGATGTTATCAAGGTAGAGAACCTGGGGAACCCCTGAGGGCAAGGGTGTGTGGGCAAGAGGAGCTTCAAAACGCAGGGGAGACAGTGGCACTGAACAGCTGTGCAGGAGCTGCAGGGAGAGGGAGGAGTCAGCTGGCAGCTCATGGTGAGATTTAAAAATGTAAACTCAGATGTAAGGTCAGACTGAGGGTTACAGGAAAATCAGTCAATTTTTTAGTCTGATTTCGGGTGTAACCTCTTGTGGTTCAGAACATAACAGAGGTCAGTGAATTGGCAAAGTGCTGTCAAGCCCTCAGGATGCTCTCGTGGCATCTCAGGCTACCACAATTGACTGTTTAATTGCCAGGCTGGGGGAAAGAGGCCAATGTGTGCTCAGAGAGAGATGGAACTGGAAGGGCTGGGGCAAGGGCCAGACTGCTGCCTGAAAGGGATATTGGTCAAATTCATCCTCAATGCAGGCATCACATTCCTGTGATTTGTGGCTAAAGGAAAAGCATCTCTGTAACAACTCTTCTCACTTTCTCTTCAACCCATGCACTTTGCAGTTTTTCCTGGATTCCCAAATGGCTTCACTTGCCAGAAATACCTTTCTCCAACTATCCATCCTACCAGACACAAGATCTGCATTCATTATGTCCTGCTGCCTTTCCTTTGACTGTGTCAGCACCCCTTGCCATGCAGAAGCTTTTGTACCAGTCATTGGGACAGTCCAGACTGCCATGACCCTGGTGCTTTCCAGAGCACACTACATCTATGGCCCCTCACAAATGCAACCTTAGGTACCTTTTCAGATCCTCTAATTCACAGACATGGCTCATGATGTCCATGGCACTTCTTTCCTTAAGGAATCAGACTGATCCAAAAGCCTATTCCATGATTTCTTGTCCTGTATGTGTCTTCAGCAGATCTTTGGGGAGATGGTTTGCAGGGTCTGTCCACTTTTATTTCCTTCAAAATGGCTATAAAGAACCCCACAGTTAACCCCACAACTTCTTCTGGGTCTGTTTTTATTCTTTCTACTCAGCTGCAGTCTTGAAAGAAGAAGCAGTGGAGATGTACTTGAGGAAGGAGAGACCTAAAGAGACAATTCAAGTTACCATGTAAAATCAAAACCTAGAACTATTGAAAGTCTCAATAAATAGGTAAAAGATGATGTATTTACTAACTGCTGGCATGATCTCCTATCTGATATACTGAATAATGGCACGAATTTCTAATCCATCTTTGGGGCAGAGATTGAACTCTAGAAATGTACCTCATATGTTTTGGATATTGCTATTAGTTAGTATTATCAATGCTCTCCTTTCCCCAAGAGCTTTCTTCAATAGTCATCACCCTGCATTACAGGTTATCCAATAGAAAAATTGGAACAATGATAAAGAATAAGAGAAGAAAGAAAGAAAGAAAGAAAGAAAGAAAGAAAGAAAGAAAGAAAGAAAGAAAGAAAGAAAGAAAGAAAAAGCAAGCTTTATGATCACATCACAGCAGATCTTAAGAGCAGATAATGTCATCACCAGTTCTAAAGGAGAATACAAAATAATATCATTTAGGAGCCTGTATTTCAACGTATTGTCCAGAAAGCATTCCAATGTCCAAAAATACAATAATACTCAGAACAATCAAGCATTTTCAGGATTCAAGTGTGTTTCTACCTGCTAAAGGGAAAGGCAAGAGAAAGAATCCAGTTGCTATGGAAATCAGGCCATCTCCATGGGAATTCAGGAAGTAGAGTATCCTTTTGGCCAGTAATTCAGTTACTGAGCAGCCATTACTTAGCCATGGCATTGAACAAATCTGAGCTGCTCCCAGGATATATCATTTCCCTGCCACTACTTCCCTGTCTCAATGTCAACTAATTAAATGAAGAATTGGGTTTGTACTGAAGTAAAGAACTTGTTTTGTGGGTTGATTCTATGAAGGTGTGTCTTCAGCTCCTGTTATTGGGATAAAGATTTATGTGTGTGCAAAAAATAGAAAACCTTGGGTTTGCAGCTCAGTAAATGGTTTTGCTTTCATATTTGTTGGTGTGGAATAAAAAAGGGTCAGGTAGTTAAGCAGGGAATAAAAGAAAAAAGGCCACATTAAAGAACAACAATAAAGAGCTGACAGTGTTATGCAAATCCAAGTCTTTTTCAGGGCTCCTCCTGCTGACCAAGGAATATTAATGGTTTAGCTAGGGGATCCCATCCCTTGGCCCTACGCAGGTGTCACTGGCTCTGCTGCTCCTGGGCACAGGTGACTGCTCCCACAGGGGACCCCATGAATGTGTCTCCCTGAAGGCCATGGGTCCCCATCTCTGGTTTTGCTCCGGTGTCACAGTATGGAGGAAGTCAAGACAAGGAGTGCTACAGGATGCTTTGCCATAGTGCTCTTCTCTTTATATTTAATCAGTGACATTTGGTCATTTAGTCAGGCATTTGGTTCCTAGAGCTCAGGAGACTGGATATTGGCTGCTGAAGTTGAAGGAAGCTCTGGCATGCCTGATGGGAAGCAAGTGATGGATTCACAGTGCTGAAAACCCTGCTTTGACTGCTATGCAAATACCATATATTATATCTCCAAGTCTTGTATAAGCCAAGAAGATTAAAAAACACCTTGTTGGAAAGATCCTTGGTTGGATGTGCCTTTGTTCAGAGGGATGGCTGCATTATGGTACAAATGCATGGTTGTCATTCAGCACTGGGGATATTAATGGGGCTTTATTTGAATACATCTCAGTGGGTAAGTGAGGCTCACAGACAGAAATGTCTATCTGGTGTACACGTGTCAGAGAACACTGCCTGACAGTGATGGAAAGCTGTTTGATGTAGTTTCATCTTTCAATACATTTAGATTTTTAGAGCTCGGGCTAAGTTGCCTAACTTAATTTGCAATCATTTAAAGTAAGGGTTAAGTGAAGGTCCCAGGCTACTCTCATTTAGAGTGAAACCTCTGCAATACTTGTATGCTTTGACCTTTTCAGTGTTTTCCAATTCCACTGACCAGCTGCACTCTTTATAGCACTGTTAACCTGTGAGCAGTGTGAGGATTGGTCATCTCCCATAGTAATGCAGAAAATTTTAAAAGGTTAAAATAGTTGAAAATATTCCTGGCAAGAGCAGGTACTGAATCCCTAGGAACAGATTTTGTGTCTGTGTAGCAGGAACATCCTGCTCTGCAAGGTTTGCATTAGAAGTAAATCGAAGAGAATGCAAAACAGGGTTGTACACAGATGGAACCAGGTCACATAAGTTCAGACAGCTCTGGCTGCAGGTTATCTCAGCAATCAGCTCAGTGGAGAGAGAGATTTAATACAAATAGGTATCCATGCTCTCTCAGGGCTCCAAAAAATAATACTAAAATAAAATTCCAGCAATAATGCAAAGCTAAGGACTCGTGTCTTTTCCAAACATCACACGCATAGCCCCAGGAAATGTGAGGCTTCAACGTAACTGGAGTTAATGGCGTTGAGCACTGGGTGTGTGGGGGATGGGATGCACTCTCTCACTTAAGCAATGCTCAAAAAATAAACTCCTGGTGATCCTCCATCTTTTTTTATGCTCTACTTTTTTCTCCCCAGGTTTGTGATCCAGTTCCTAGTTTTGCAACTCTCACTCTACCTTTCATAAGGAGAAATGGAACAATTTTAAACCCAGACTGCCACAATAAGCCAAGTCTCTTGTCTTCCCAGTATTGTGTTTTCCATGGCAGTGGCTGGTCCCAGATCCCTCCTAATCACAAGCTATCTCTCATACACACAGCTTTTCAGTTTTTCCCATTGTCACACATACCTGGAGAAGGGAAAAGCAGATAGTTTATTCTGAATACTGGAAGGGGCTTTATTTCATTGTGATATACACAAAATATACAGAAAGGGTCAAAAGTCTCAGCTTTAGCCCTAGGAGTTCTGACTGCCGCAGGCTAATCCTCTAACTCTGAGATCTGTGTAAGAGAGCAGTGGGAAATCACTCCTCATTAAAAATTCAAATTGTCCAATACATTGGTCAAGGTCTAACAGTTTTCAGTCTGCAGCTCTGAGGAAANCCTCCTCCTTCTCCTGATCATGCCCGTGAAGGGACATGGGCTTCTCCAGCTTCCTCCATCCTCACACAGCCAGGAAGAGCAGGAAAGGGCCGTTTCCTTTCCCCGACCCCCTTTCAGAGTGGCAGGGAAAGGGCTGGCGTTGCAGGCGCTGATAGCCATGGTACATCTGCAGTCAGCAGTTTGTTGCAATCAGAGCTTCTGCTGAGCGCGTCTAAAGCCTGCCTCTTTCCTGTTAATTGAATGTAAGCCCTTTGGTACTTTGTGTCTTTGATCTCACTTCCAACCAGAGGTAAGGCTATTAGGGCAGAGGAATGGGGAGAGCACAATGCTGGCAGTAATCTGCGTCAGGATGAAGGCATGATACACGAGAGACGAGGAATGAGACAGAGCATAATTTCCACACACCCTTTTTCAGATCCAATACCAATGGGGGCTTTTTAATATTCACTGCATATTGACTACGAAGTGATACAAGTGATGGACATAAGACAGAAAAAATCATGCAACAAACACATGTAAAAAATCCCGTTTGCACCAAAACACCCCAGCATCTCTAAAGCAAAGACTACCTGCTCACCAGGGGATGTAAATAATTCTTTGAAAAAAATGCACACTACTGCATTCATCAGGCAACGTTACTGCAGGATTTGAACACTATGAAACAGTGCTACAGAGAATTGCTGATTGTATTGAAAACAAAACAATAAAAACATGCAAAATAAAAATATTTGGAGTTAATTTCTTCGATTCATTTTGTGCCTGAAGCAGTTACTAGGGACTAGGGATGACTTGTAGATCTAACAGATCTGTGATAGCAAAACCAGACACAATTTTAATAGTTAAAATGTCACTGTTAAGCATCATTAAAATAAAAACTCACCTCCCCATCCTGGTTCTGCATTTTATTCTACAATTACCAAAGTGGGTTATTATATAACATGCTACATATTTCAAAGCAAATTAAAAAAATAGCTAGTAAATGCACATAATGCCTATTTGAGGGGCTGGAGGTGAATGTAGTGCACCTTTCAGACAGTGTTAGCCTTATTGTAATATCATGCTTTTCAGATTTAGGGATCTAAAGTTATGAAGACAAAGTATCTGGTTTTGGGACCTATGAAAATGTTTACTTTAAAACAGAAAGGACATCAAAGTTGGTTATTATTTAATAATTAAAGTTCATTGGAGTTTTTCTGAAATATGTTCCTAAAAAATGGAAATAAAAAACTGAAGAAAGTAGAAGATAACCTGAAAAAACACTTTGGTCTGATTTTTTTTCTGATTAAAAATCAAACAAGAAAAATTTATGCCAAACAGTTTTTTAAAAAAAGCAAATCTTGTAACAACAAAAAGACATTTTTAGCCAGCTCAGATCAGAGCAGAGTATATACAGACAACAGTGGCAATTCCTATGTGCTACATATCCTCATACTTAATAAAAATCTGAAAACAAATTTTAGCATCTGCAATCAGTGGTCTGATGGCCCTTTTTTTTGCTTGTCCACTCTGTCCACTCAGAGAGGCTGGATGGTCTCTGGTTTTGCTACAGCTTATTCCATATTCAGCAACCTCTGCAGAGACCCAGGTCTCTGGTGGCACTTTTTAAGCAGGAAAACATGTTCCTAGGGTGCTTTGAGAGGAATGAGCTCTGCCACAAGGCAGCAAACCCTCATTCACCTGAAGCCCCCTCCTTGTGCAGCTCTGTGGTGCAAAGTCTCTCTGTGGCTGTCTTGGAGAGTCTGGATCCTAGGCCAGGATCTCTCCCTGAGACCTCTGTCCCATTGCTGCTGACACACAACAGCAAAACCTCCTCACCTGAGCCAGGACCGTCTACCAAACTCACACCATCAATGTGTTTGGCTTCATGGACTCTTGTGCCAACCCAGTCATCTCCTCCTTCCTGATACAGGGCAAAACCCACCTACAGCAGCAAGTCTTGAGCCTTTCTTTAGGAGACAGTGGTTCCTGATAAACAGCTTGATTGTCTGTTTTCAAAATATAGTCACAAGCATGTGAAAAATAGGATCAAACTGATTTGCTTCCTATGAAAACAAATTCTAGTGCTTGAAAACTGAACATAATTTTAAATGTTATCATCCAACTAATCATGTTTTACCTCTGTTGGTATTCCATTTTTTTGTTATGAACCTGGGTCAGTTTTGCATATGTCCAATCTATTTTATATATACATGTTTACTCTATTTGCACACTCAGATGGGAGACATATGCCTCTTCTCATTTGGGCAGGCCACAGTGTTATTAAAATGGAAATGTGCAGGCTTTGGGATCCAACTGCAACATATGTTTAAAAATGAAAGATAATTCTTTACTTGTTATTACCAGAAGAACTCAGAGCTTTTGACTCCATGTATAATTACCATGAGACCTTAACAGTTTAATTCACTAGGTAATTACATGGTTAATTTTTGTTCTATAAAAGGTAAAGAGGTAACATTTAATTTACAGGGTGCTGCATAATCCTGTAATTACTCAGTAATTTCTGTGTCGTCATACAATAAAAGCAGGGGCCTTTCCATGCCCCAGATATGACATGAAGGAAAGTCAAACTAAACTCAGCATTGTCAGGAAAATCAGGGGATTTCTTGTCCTCCTTTAGTTATGAAATTGAGAGAATGAGAGGTTGAGAAAGTGAAAGACATGGGCCTTAAGTGCAATAACAGCCATTTGAAATAAGGAATTTCCCTCCTGGGTCAGTGCCATCTCTTGCCTTCTAGGATTTTGGAGAATCAGCATTGCCATGGGTTCAGGCCTTTCACACCCCTCTTTTCTTGCTCCATGCCTTTGCAGCCCATCTATTTGAGCTAATGCCTAGAAGGAGGGCCTGTGACATGGGTTTTGTTTCTATAACTGGCTGATTATTGTTTCTATTGCCCAAGAACTAGTTTGGCTGTGAGGATAAGCTCTCCAATTCTCCACAGAATGAAGTAACAGTGATTACAAGAAAGATGGCAATTTCTGCCAGAAATAAACTCAGAGCTCTTGTTAAGAGCCCTTCTCTCTCTGAGTTGCTTGACCTGGAAGTGACTGCATTGTTTAAATGACAGGTAGGACATTTCCAACCATACAATGTCATGCATGTTCTCTTTGCTCCTGCCACACTGCTCTCAGGATGTCTCTTCTTCCCCTGCTCCCCCAGCATAGTAGTCAGGCCTTTATTCGAGGTATCTAACATGTTATACTGCTCTTCTCACTTCTCTGCAGATTTAACCATGATGTCCTGTCAAACGGGGCTTTGGCAAACACATATATCCTATTTACATAGAAAAGATCAGCCAAAGTCTTGTTACATCTGCATCACTTTCCTCTGCAAATTGTGATGTGTTCAAAAAGACCATTGAAAATGACAGGACCTATCCCTTGATCAGCACTGGGC